>NPHW01003069.1:2510-24346 GCA_002240705.1 Elaphomyces granulatus
CTCTCCAAGCTACCTACGGACGCCGGGCATAACCACTATCGCATGGGGCATACCGGTGTCAATAAGGAGTCCTTTTTGAAGCTTTATGGTGAAGTAAGGAAAATAGCTTTCACGAAGGAAAGTATTCTGGCAGCTTGGAGAGGCATAGGACTGGCTCCGTATAATCCAACTGCAGTTCTGAAGCGGCTTCATACGTAGGAGAAAGCCGGAGACGAAAAGCCCACCGTTTCATCGAGTTTTGGCCCCCGATCGTGCCCGGAGCAGGAGTTGCTATGCCCGAAGACGCCCAAAACGGTACAAAGATCAAGGAGTTGTCTGTCGACATCCAAAACGCCCGTACGGAGTGTTTAGATGGGCTGCTAGAGTCCCCCATCAAATGCAGACTTAAGGAACTTCGTAAAGCCGCTATTCAAGACCGTACGGATGCCGACACCCACCGTGAGGCCAACAAAACGTTCGAGGCGCCCGCCGGAAAGAAGCAAGGGGGCAAAAGGTGATTTCGAAGGCCTGGGGGTTGACTTAAGACGATGTAGATCATCTTATGGAGGAAGATGAGGACCGCAATGGAATCTTCAAAAACTGCTCGGCGTGCAGATGAGGAAGGCCGAAATCTAGGTAGGAAGTTGCAGGATGCTCCCACGCGGCCCTGAACCTTGGGGAGGCAAACCAACTCTGGGGTTCGCAAGCTATGGTCTTCAGGTATAATATGCAACTAGTTGGGGGGTGGGATATGGGGCTTCAGCGTGGAATGGTCGCTCGGAAGTCTTTGGGGTGGTGGGAGTAAAATTAGGTGACTTCGTGTCTACGCAACCCAAAAAGAAAGTAAGAATAAACCCAAAAAAATAAAATAATCGCATATATCTTTTCAAGCGCTTTCTATTGATATATATATCATTTAATTTTGACTAAGTTTGATGAAGTTATGGTGGTAAGAAAATTTGTTGTTTTCTTTGCCGAACTTCACGAACTCTCCCTTTACGAAAGGTGCAATATCCAACATCACAACAGCGCGTACACAGAACTGGGTTAGTCCCCGAGACAGAAGGTGGCTCTGCGTGGCGCTTGGTGATGTTCTATACCACTACTGTGAACTGAAGTATTTCTGGGGGGATGCGAAGCAGAGGAAAGACCCCATAATCATCTTCTGAACTCTCGTCAAAGGGATGGACTCAAAATATGGGGGTAAGGAGTTCCAAAAAGCAGATAAGTCTCATAACGGGCTCGGGAGATGAATATACTTGTTTCCTTTGCATCTTTTCATCTTTGTTTCCAGAGCCAAGATCCCAAGCTCAGTCCCAGTCGGACAAGACTTCCTGCAATCTTTGGGGGAGGGAGGTCCAAGAATCATGCCAAGCGTGAGCACCTGGTCACAGGGGAACTTTGCATCTGATTGTCATTATTGCTCCACATTCTAACCGCTAAGTACATAGGTTTGCAAGAATTGCAGTCTCATTATATAGCCATGAGGATCGAGCCATTTGATCGATCCTGGACAGCTACACGCCCGAGGTCCTGAGGGCTTTCGTCAAGGAGATGTAGTGTGCGGATCAGCGCCTCAGGACGCTTCTGGATTTCCTTGCAGGGCACCATCTCCTGCTACGCGGCCGAAATACTCGTTCGGGGAAGACCAACAATACGTTGGAAAAGGGTTTATTCAGGAGGCCCTATTCAAAACATTAGCAGCTATACCCTGCAATCCTAGCAATGCCTTATAAGGCTCACTGTTATACTAGCTTCGTACTTTCTCCACCGATCCGGCTGCGAAGAAGAAATATGGATGGTTTGCTTCGCCATAAGTTATTGGTCGCTGCTTGAGGAAACGTTTGGAGATCGAATTTTCAATTGCGACTGGGTCGCAGGCTGTCGGGATGCATAGATATATGTCATGTCATGCAGAATGATGAAGGTACGGCGCATAGTGAGACTATCATACGTGTTTGGAATTAAAATTTGTAAATTTATTAGATCATATTCAATTTCAGGATTCTGGTGTCTCAAAGCCCGCTCGGAACAAGTACCTCCGGCCATAACTACAGTAGAATTCTCCATTTTCGCCTCACTTTCTTCTGGTATGTAGTATAATATCATAGAACGGCAAGATTATATATGGGTTGTATGGCACGGTATGGTTATCTCAGAAGTTTCCAAGTCGTTTGAGGCGGGCTGACTTTTTAAACTGAGGTAAATATGGTGGTTATCGAACACATGGATTATTTTTGTGACTAAAGGAAGCTCCATTGTCGCGACGCCTGTACGTACATACATGCAGATGATATCCATCTTCCATGACGATGCCGACCGTCGTCGATGTTTCAGTGTTGAAGTTCTTTAGAAATCGTTTCTCACACGCTACCACTAGCGTTGACCATGCAGGGTGCAGGTCTTTACAACTGAGTCGTATAAACTATAATGGAGCGGTATTCCATGCACCTATAACTATGATATAACTTTGAAAACCCTTACGCTGAAATTACTTCGTCCCTGGCATTGTCGTTAAAAGTTGTTTCAACTTTCTCAAGAACATTCTCCGTCTGACTTTGACGAGATTTGGGCTCCCTGATACATAAGACTTGCCACGGGAAGAATTCTCCATATATACCTAGGTACTAATTAAATGACTATGTAGGTAGTCTATGATAGATACCTGCTCCTGGGCGGCGGCCTTCGCTCGGCTTGTATCATAGAGGTAGTAGAGGTAACATATGATAGGAATGTTGAGGTATGAGTGTGTATTCAATGAAACATGAATAGTAGATAATGGACTCCTTTTTATTGTGACAATCTAGCAATCTAGTTACAGGACTTTTTGGCAACGGAGTAACTTGCATCTTGTGTAGTGATAAGGGATGCATGGCTTAGTGTAGGAAGTGGCTTGATGCTGCAGCCTTGCAGGAAGCAACACAGTGACTGAGCCACCTAGACTGTTCCAGAGCCTTTTCCCTTTGCTCTCTTATGGAAATAGATGATTCCATTCTTAGTTGCGAAAGATCGGAATGAATATTTGAACGCATGAGCTGTCAGAGCGACCGTTGGCCTATACATACATATATATACATTGCGGTCGATTTGATAAGTGAGTATTCTGGATGCGCACGCTAACGTTCGCTGAGCCCAAACTTGACGAACTCAGACTCCTGATCTCACACTGTTTATAGTTCGTGGTCCTGGATCCAAGAGTTTACGCTGTCGCATGGAGAAGGAAAAAGGTCTGTCAAAATGGTAGAGTGACAACACGAAAGACATGCTGACGAGCAGCAGACATTGCATTGGTACAATTTACACTACATCGCACTTTGCTGTGTCATTGAGGCGGAAATCATCAGTACGGATTTACCCCATTATAAGTCTAATTTCTAGTACCTACTAATAATGTAAAGGTTGTTGATGACCAAAAAAGGAGCTCTTAATATAAATAGTCCCCGAAGATCTTCCTTCCACTTGAATTTGCCTAGAAACAAACAAGCACTACGTGTGATATTTTGAACGCCCAATGATGGAATCTGTTACGATGCTATCACATGAACACTACACAGTGGGATGGGTCTGCGCCCTTCCCCTGGAGATGACTGCCGCGAAAGCGATGCTGGATGAAACCCATAGCAATCTCTCGCAGCCTGCCACCGATCATAATGCCTACACTCTTGGCAAAATCAGTGGCCACAATGTGGTGATTACTTGCCTGCCATCTGGAGTCTATGGCACAACACCGGCGGCCGTCGTGGTTTCGCAGATGAGTTACACCTTCCCAAGGATCCAGTTCGGATTGATGGTAGGGATTGGAGGAGGAGTGCCATGCAATGGCACCGATATTCGCTTGGGTGATGTTGTGGTCAGCAAGCCGACTGGGAGCTATAGTGGGGTGGTGCAATATGACCGTGGGAAAGTTACCAGTGGTGGGCGATTAAAACTGAGCGGGACGTTGAATCAGCCACCGCAAGTCCTTCTGACAAGTATTGCCCAGCTTCAAGCTGACCAGATGAGTGGGAAGAACCACTCCATTGCAACAACGTTGTCAGAGAGACAGGGACAGATCCAGGCCATATTTGCCTGTCCAGGCCGAGAACAAGATCAGCTTTTCCACTCCACGTATGATCATGTGGAATCCGAAGATGGTACCTGCGTGAAATGTGATAAGCAACAACTAGTTCACCGAGAACAACGCGCTTCCAAAGAGCCCAAAATTCACTACGGGTTAATCGCATCCGGTAATCAGGTGATGAAGGATGGCCAGACCCGAGACAACCTAGCACAAGAACATGGCATCCTCTGCTTCGAAATGGAGGCTGCTGGTTTGATGAATCAGCTTCCATGCCTAGTGATCCGTGGCATATGTGACTACTCGGACTCTCATAAGAATAAAAAATGGCAAGGATACGCAGCTCTAACTGCTGCAGCATACGGAAAGATGCTCTTGTCTGTAGTTCCCGCTGTGGCCTTCACTCCGAACCGAGAACGCGGTATGTGATATAATGAAATTCAATGAATCAATCGTTATATTGAGGCAACCTACTAATTCACTAAGAAGCAAGGACCGAAATGACTGACAACGAAAAGGAATGTTTGCGACACCTATTCTTGACAGACCCTGCTGATGACAAGAATGCACTGAAGCGCAGAAAGGGCGAACATGCTCCTGGTACATGTGAATGGATCCTGGAAACAGAGGAACTTGAAAAGTGGCTCGGACCAACAACGAACACAGAATGTAATGAGAACATACTCTGGCTCTATGGTAATCCAGGCACAGGGAAAAGCACTATGGCGATTGCCATGGCTGAAGAGCTGCCAAATCAATCCCCTTTTGTCTGTGGCGACAAGACTCTTGCATACTTCTTCTGTGACTCCAGTTCCGAGGATCGAAGGACAGTTATTGCAATATTACGTGGCCTCCTATACCAGCTGATCAATCAACGCCGAGAGCTGATGAAATTCCTGCTTTCGAGATACGAGGTCCGTGAAGAACAAAAAGCAAAGTTATTTACATCTTTCGATGCGCTATGGGCCACGCTAATAGAAATTGGACATGACACTGCAAGTGGTGAAAAATACTGCATCATTGATGCTTTGGACGAATGCGACCGCGAATCACAACACACTCTATTAACACAACACAAATCAGTCAAACATTTTCAAAGCATAATTCAAAGAATTCACATCCCAGAATCCATATCTTAATCACCAGTCGACCTTATCCTGAAATTGCCCAATACCTCACTGGATTCAACCGCAAAGACTTAGCTTCATACCAAAAGATCAAAATGGACCTTCAAGTATTCATTGGAGAGAAAGTCAAAGAGCTAAGCGAGAAAAAAAACTACTCTGAAAAGATTACTCTAGAAGTATCACAGATTCTCGAAGAAAAGGCCGAAGGGACGTTTATGTGGGTTGGTATAGCATGTGGGGAATTAGCAGATGTTCGATGTAGAGATACAGTCAAGAAATTACGAAATTTGCCACGAGGACTGCATTCCCTGTATCAAGAATTGCTAGACACGGCTCTCGAGAGTGGCGACGAGGATAATCAGACAATAATACAGATGCTGAGCTTCGTTGCAGTCTCACGTCGACCTCTAAGTGTGGCAGAGTTATCTGAAGCTTGCCAATTATACCATGACGAAGATGAGGAAAGCCGCCTCAGATTCGCTCAGGAAGACATCGAAATGTGCCGGCTCATGATCATCGTTCAAGATGGTATCGTTCGCCTCCTGCATAAATCTGTGAGAGATTTCCTCGTCGATTCTAGGGGAAGAAGCAAGGGAGAAAGCCCGATCAACGACTTAAAGGCTCACGCCACGTTGGCAAATCGATGTATTAGCCATGTCTTATATTGTTGTCGCTCAGTGAAAGATATGGGAAATCGGAAACGGGAAAACGTGTTTCTTGACTATGCGGTTCTCTACTGGCCTGAGCATGCTGCCTTTGCACAAACTCAATTCTTTGTCATACCTGAACATGAGACCTTCTTCCAGTTAGAGTCTGACGAGTGGGAAAAATGGCTAAAGATGTACGATTCGACCACGGATTTCTATTCTGGAACCCTGGAAGGGTTTTCAATATTCCATGTGGCAGCAAGATGGGGCATCTCATGTTTAGTCGATTTCGGGTTGACTAATATGACGAAAATAGCTGAACCGAGCAATTCATGTGCTTCGAGCGAAGAATTTGATAATGCTAATTTTGAGACACGAGATGGAGTGACACCACTAGAAGAAGCTGTAAGAGCAGGGCAGATTGATGTGACAGCTATATTTTTAGAAAAGATAATGCCTGGAAGGGTAATCGATTTGGAGGTGCCGTTGGCTGCGGCGTCGACTGAAAAGAATGCGAAAGAAATGATGGCACTGCTGCTGGATCGACGAGGTGATCAGATCCAGATTACCGAGGATGTGGTCGAGGCTGCAGCGGGGAATTGGGAAAATGGGAAAGAAGTGATGGCACTGTTGCTGGATCGACGAGGTGATCAGATCCAGATCACTGATGTGGTCAAGACTGCAGCAAACAATTGGGGAAATGGTAAAGAAGTGATGGCACTGCTGCTGGATCGACGAGGTGATCAAATCCAGATCACTGACGATGTGGTCAAGGCTGCAGCAAGCAATGGTGGAAATGGTAAAGAAATGATGACACTGCTGCTGGATCGACGAGATGGTCAAATCAAGATCACTGAGGATGTGGTCAAGGCTGCAGCAAGCAATGATCTAAATGGGAAAGAAGTGATGGCACTACTGTTAGATCGACGAGGCGATCAGATCCAGATCACTGAGGATGTAGTCAAGGCTGCAGCAAGCAATGGTAGGAATGGGAAAGAAGTGGTGGCACTGCTGCTGGAACGACGAGGTGATCAGATCCAGATCACTGGGGATATAGTCAAGGCTGCAGCAAGCAATGAGCTAAATGGGAAAGAAGTTATGGCACTGCTACTGGATCGGCGAGGTGATCAGATCCAAATCACTGAGGATGTGGTCAAGGCTGTGGCAAGAAATGGTGGAAATGGGAAAGAAGTGATGTCACTGCTGCTGGATCGACGAGGTGATCAGACCCAGATCACATCGGAAACAGTGATAATGATCTTTGGATATTTTGATTCGGAAATTGTCAAACTACTGCTGGATCGACGAGGTGGTCAGATCCAAATCACTGAGGATGTGGTCAAGGCTGCAGTAGGCAATTGGGTAAACGGGGAAGAAGTGATGGCACTGCTGCTGGATCGACGAGGTGATCAGATTCTGATAACTGAGGATGTCGTCAAGGCTGCAGTAAGTAATCGTGGAAATGGGAAAGAAGTGATTGAACTGCTCCTGGATCGACGAGGTGATCAGATCCAGATCACCGAGGATGTGGTCAAGGCAGCAGCGGAAAATGGGGAAGAAGTGATGGCACTGCTGCTGGATCGACGAGATGACCAAATCCGTATGCGACGACATTCATGTCCTATCTAGTCCGAAAGGCAGTTCCCCAAGTTAAAGAGAAGAAGCAATTAACATTATGCATCATTTATGATACATAGACGGCGACGGGATGGTTGCCTCTATATTTGCTCCTGCACAATCAAGTTATATCAGCCTTTCCTGCTAATGTTTGCAGCAGCATGCAAAATGGGTTGCTTCCATTTAATATTCATTCTTCACTTCCCGACTTCATTTTTCATTGCCGATTATTGTCTAAGCCACATTGGCTTTGCCATTTTGCACCACAACGACCAATGAAGCGTGGTTCCGATGACAACCTTGATCGGAAAAAGCTCGACCCACATCGAAGTCTGATGTCCTTCTCTTACAGGCGCATAGAGAGGATTTTATCCCCTGCATTGGTTCCAATCCAGCAGTCGAGTGACCATTTTCCGGGCTTCACTTCAATCACTTGTTCTTGCAGCAAATACAGGATTGTCTGTTTTGCATAATTGTCCCTCGTTCAGATGTCTGCTCCGTCTTACAATTCCACGATATCAAATTTGTCGTCCATGTTCACGGCCAAATGTAATGGCGTCTTTTGCCCCCTGTTCGTCATTTTCTTTTTCTCTTTCTGCCCCATACTATGATACATGTACCAATAACTATCACTGTCCACAGAATGGTGCAGAGTTCGTCCTGATAATTCGCGTACATGATTTTCCTGAGCAACGAGTGGCTCTCCATCCTCACCGGTCACATTAACATCTGCTCCAATGGGAATTAAACATATTTGCAGCTTTTTGCTTCCCTCGCTCGCCGCCTGAAAAAGGAGTTTGTTTTTCAACAGTTGTCCTGTTCTTTTCTTTATATAGTTTGACAACTTGTCTGTGATTCTCTCGGGCGACAAGACGAAGAGCCCTTGCATATGCAATTGTCTGTCAATATTCTCCTGGTTTTTGGTGCCCAAACAATCAGCCCCTTGCAAATTCCGTCATAGCCATGCTTCGCGGCTAACGGCAATGGTGCCCACCCATCTTTACTGTCCTTAGCGCTCTCACTTTGATAGCTAAATCGCAATTTATCATGCCGGTATGTGGTCGCTAGTAATGATTGTGTCCGGCCATCCTTAATAGTAACTACTTGACTGCTTTTGTCATGCCCAAGTCCACTGGTGAGAACTCCTTCATCTGGCAGGAATGGACAGTCAGGCTTATAGCTGGGATCCATCTGCTGAGAGGTTAGAAATATGTTATGGCCCCGTCTGGAGATCCTCAAATGAAATCCTTATGATAGAGGTATGGACTCTCAATGGAAGTGGCACATGTTGAGGTCATAGGGAAGATGTATAAACTACTACATATGGCCTAAGACCTCAATAATGGCTCATGGTGTCGCCCGAGTCGCTTATATACAGGATCAGAACTGGATGTATCCATGAATGTAACCCGCAGCTCGTAAAAGTATAAGTTGAATCTTGTTGACTCTTGGTCTTTCTTCACTGGAAGATTTCTTGCTATTAAATTTATGTTTTATGGGCAAGTCGCACATAGCCTGATGAGTCATGATCATAATAATGATTCTATTGACTCAGCAGACGGCTATAAGGCGGAGAGGATAGAAGGCGTGCACAAGAAGCGCCGGCGGATACACAGCCTTGGAGGCTGCATGTATGTAGAAGAACTGACCATTGGGGTCCTACCAGGGCGGTATTGAACCTCACATCGTGCTTGCAATGACGAAGTTCGTACGATCATCACAGGTTAAGTCACACCTACGGATTCCCCGGCTTCTCTATCTTACGCTGAACGGCGTAAAATCGGCAATGTTTTCTTGGGACCTCATGGCACCTCGCTGGAAAACATTGTGGTCTTTTCAAAACATTAATGCCCCTCAGGAGTTAGGATGATAAAGGGGTGTTTGCCTACATGAAGACTATGAAACTGAATTTTTGCCAATTGCTTATTCTATGATAGTGAAGCACCTATGAATATCCCTGTGATCCCACCGCCCACGTACATGACTCGGTCATTTTTATCATTTTTTCCCTCCGTTTTTGAGACTGGGAATTCAGAGAACTTCCTTTAAATAAGCGGAAGCTAGTGTAAGTGTCTAGACCCTCGTGTAGGACATGCTTGCCTATCATCCATTCAAATTGTAGCCGCAAGGATTCTTTCCACGGCAGCAACATTTCCTTCCATAGACTGAACTTTATCCGTCCTATAGTCGTGCATTAGCCTCAGGCCAAGACACTTCTTTTCTCGGTGTACGGAAGCGGATGTTAACAAACACTTGTTCGATTATAACGTACCTTGTTGAGATGCGAATATCCGTCTGGATCCTAGCAATTCCCTGCTGGTGAATAAGGGAATGCGCCCAACCAATGACCTGAGCGACCTGATCCCAGGGTCCTTCTGTATAGGGTATAATTATATACATTAGCTTACACCATTCATAATTTGCCCTCCTTGGGTAATTTGACGTATATTAGGATGTATACATCCAGCTGCAGTTACCTCAAGCCTCGATGTACCAGCGCTGCAAGAGGGAAACTCCAATAGTGAAGCAAAAACACCCCGGATAATAAGATCTGAGCACTGTTGACATACCGAGTGTTGTGCCGGTAGAGTGCATCATAAACTTCAAACCTGACTTCTGGATCAATCGCTGCACGTCGGCGATCTGCTGAGAATAAGAAGTACTTTTGGAATCGATCTAAAGTGAAGACATTTTTACGTTAGCTTTCTCCTTGATGGGCTACTTCGTTGTATCCATGGATAGAGAGGGAGAAATAAAGCGTGAAGAGAGAAAAGAATGGGCCAAAAGATAAGTGTAATGTGATGATTTGAACTCACTGGAATAAGCGAAAAGTCAGCTGTGCACAGGGTCGGAGTCACGAGCGTCGTGGTATTAATTGTCGCCATCGCTGCGCTTTTAAATCAAGATTTCGCAAGAGTGTCAATTCGAAAACAATTCTTGACGATATGTAGGCAATCAATCCATTGTTCGTTCGATCAACAAAAATCTATCGCCTTGGGTGAGATATTCTGTTGTTGCAGTTCATGGTCATGGTGACGTCGACTGGACGGCTTCATACTTATATCATATATCGCTCATGGGCGGTTCCAATTTCCTACATAATAATAGGAGAAAATAGCGTTTCTCTCTATGGAAGAGGAAAGGTATTGTGTCTTTTTTTTTTTCTTTTTACCTATGTAGGTACAATGTAATTTCAAAGCCCCACTCCCAGGAGTCATCCTCCGAAAAAACCTTCATCTCCATCAGCTTCTGACTCGGCATCAAGAGCGGGTGAGTCTTGCTTTCGCTTCTCTTTCATTCCTCCCAGGTGCGATCCGACATGGAATGCTCAGCAAAGCGATAAGTCAGGGCTAGCGGCAGCCATCTCGTACACAATCACGACCGCGCAGGATCGCTACAGCATCCATACCATAGGCCTGAGATGTAATGTTCTCGCTTATAATATTCCATCGTGATGGCATGGGCACTCGCGATCGCTCAGCCAAAATTCCCATTCGGGCCATCCTGTATTCTTGTCGTCTAAAGAACAATGTATAAGTTGAAGATGACTATCACCGCGGAATAAAAGGATCTTATTTTCGTACCTAAATAGCACTGGGGGATTCCACACTTACAGCAAGCCTCTTTCTCGAATAGAATCACGCTGAGAAGAGGTCTTGATTTTTACGGAACGGAACAACAGGAAACGCGGCTTGGCAGTTCGTAAGGTAAACATCATGGAAACTTTCGTCAGCAGAAGTGCCTTTCGTGTAATTGAATGTAACTTGATTGAAATAATATATCGCGTCAGGATGTATTCTTGATGCTGTCGTCATGTCTACAGGACACTTTCTCAACAAAGGGGCAGCAAGGCAAGGCGGACATTTCCTTACATCGCAGAGAGCCTATCAATAGAGAGGATAATCTAGATACCTATTACCTGGCCAGGCTAGCCCATGCTTCGTTTTGCCCTCTCGAACAAATCGGGGATATTTAGTCGAGTATGGTTCGCAGAGGCTCATCAGCATACCTAAATCGGGGCGGATTGTCCAGGCAGCGGACGCCCAGGCGCCGAAGAGGAGATGATGTTGATGATGGCAGTGGTGATGGAATCCCTGAGGTGTATCGCCAGATGCTGGCGGAGGCCGATGCCAGAGCCTCGAATCAAGCGGAGTTGGATGATCGACCAATTAAACGGCGAAGGACGGGTAAGACGCCGGCTGTCTTGCCAGGCGTCCAGTCTGAACAGCCAGCAGAAATTCAATCAGTAGTAGTAGAAGAAGAGGGCACGAAAAATATATTGCAAACGGCTTATGACTCGGCCGTTTCGGACGAGTCGGATATGGAATGGGAAGAGGTAGAGATTGGACAACCTTCGCAGAATTATCAGCCTGAGTCAGATGGGAAGTCTGACGAGTTGCAAATTACGTTCAACCAAGCCAGTGAACAGCCTAGGAAGGCAAGTATTGCAAGGAGGAAGCCCGTTTCCGCCACCGAGAAAAAACTCAGGTTGGATATTCACAAAGTTCATTTGCTTTGTTTACTCGGCCATGTTCGGCTCCGTAACCACTGGTGCAACGATGATGATGCCCAGGTAATGTTAATGTCACATCAGTACAGCCAGTAGTTCTGACATTGGGCCCAGGATTTTTTGAAGCAACTGCTCTCAAAGCAGACGATGGCATTCCTTAATCCAAAGGAAACTCTAGCCCAATTCACTAGGTCTACTACTTTTATTGACGGGCTGAGGCAAGCAAGCGAAGCATTCAGGAATAGATTTAAGGTCGCGGCCCCTGGGTGGAGGCGACCACACTGGGCAGAAGATCCGAAATCGCTGAAGGATCTCGCGGTACTTACTGCCATCATTTCATTTGTACTGACCTTCTCTGACTGACATACAGGCCGCTATCATAAATGACGCCGAAACCATTCTTTCTAGGGAGGACTTTATGAAGCAAGCAAAGGGTTTGAAAGGGTCTCGTGATTTTGGGGCCCAGTTGTTCTGCGCTCTCCTCCGTTCTGCTGCCGTAGAAGCTCGCTTGGTCTGTTCGTTGCAACCTCTGTCCTTCACCGGAACAGCAACAAATACGACACCTGTGAGGCCTGGCCCGCAGTACATTGTCGTCTCGTCTGATGACCCGGCGAGCTCCAGTGAAGATAACGCTCGCGGTGAAACTTCTGATAGTGTATCTCCACAGACGAGAAGACTTGGTCGACCATTCTTTAAGCCAAATATACAAAAATCCCAAACCTTTCGGGTGCGGCCCAGTGGCAAGTGTTCCAATTATATTAATACAGGCATTTGCTGACTGCATCCCAGGAATTTCCTCCAAATATCAAGAATCACCCCATCCAATTTTCTGGGTGGAAGCGTATAATGATGCTGTGCAAAAATGGATTCCCGTTGACCCTTTTGTAACGAAGACTGTTGCAAAGGCATCCAAATTTGAGCCACCTGCAAGTGACCGCTATAATTCTATGAATTATGTGGTTGCGTTTGAAGAAGACGGATCAGCAAGGGATGTTACCCGACGATATGCGAACGCTTATAATGCCAAAACACTCAAAACACGAGTCGAAAGCACCAAAGATGGTGACAAATGGTGGCTGAAAACTATGTCATTATTCCAGAGACCATTCCTACATGACCGGGACCAGTTGGAAATCGGCGAACTCACAGCACGGACAGGTGCCGAGCTCATGCCTCGGAATGTGCAAGACTTCAAGGGTCATCCCATATATGCTCTAGAGAGGCATTTGAGGCGGAACGAAGTCATTTTCCCTAAGCGAGTGATTGGACAAGTTGGCAGTAAAGCAGGGTCAAAAAATGAGGCCTTGCAGCCCGTCTATCGCCGAGCAGATGTGCACATTGTCAGAAGTGCAGATGGATGGTATCGCTTGGGGAGAGATATTAAGGTAGGCGAGCAGCCTCTGAAGCGTATTGTTGTCAACCGCGACGAAAATGTAATAGAGACGCCGTTGTACGCCTTTTCCCAAACAGAGACCTACGAGCCGCCGCCTATTATTAAAGGCAAAGTGCCGAAGAATGCATACGGAAATCTGGATATCTACGTCCCAAGCATGATCCCGTCTGGTGGATTCCATCTCAAACACCCCGAAGCTGCTCGTGCTGCCAGACTTCTGGGCGTTGACTGTGCTGATGCCGTGACTGGCTTTGATTTCAAGGGCCGCCATGGAACAGCTCTTTTTCAAGGAATTGTCGCTGCCAATGAATACCGTGAAGCACTGGAGGAGGTCCTCGGATGTTTTGAAGACGAACAGATCGAAGCAGAACTCGATAGGAAAGCCGCCAAGGTGCTGCATCTATGGAAGCATTTTCTGCTCAAACTGCGGATTGCCGACAAAGTGAGAAGCTACACAATTGAGGGCGAGTCGGGTAACCAGGGAGAAGGCGGCCTGCATGAGAAGGATGTTAGTGACGAAGACGACGAAATGGAGCAAGGTGGTGGATTCCTTCTAGAATCTGATCTGGAGCCTGCAGAGCCTGCTCGGACCACTAGTGCAAATGATCAGTATGATTCCTTCCGTGGAGGATTCGTACCAGAGATAACCACGGAGTCTACAACGGATGCCCCAGTCTCATTCCCAACATTAACATCCAGTTCGATGATCGAGCATTCAAGAACCTCGGTTGAGAGCCGCTCGCACTACAGTTTAGTCGTGATTCCTCGGGAACTGGAAACCAATGCAATGGATCCTCAGAGTCGTCCCGAGGTCGAGATTGCTTCAAATCTACACCATCCTAATGAATACTCAGAAATTGATAGCCATCAACAGCAGTGCAGAGCAACCCCGGGACTAGGCATGCGTGGAGCAGGAGGGTCGTCAACGGTGCCAATCACCATTGGTTCGTCCAGCGGAGTAAATTCTGCTAGTATAGAGATTATGTCCCGATCACCTTCACAAGCGCAGTCGCGAACGCAGTCACCGGGTCTGACACTGGAAGATTCGAACAGTGACACTGAGCGGGTGTCTTTGCTTTCCCGCGATCCAGATGACGATGATGCCGAACCGGAGTGGTTAATGTCTGATTAGTTACCCTCTCCATTACGTTGTATATGCACCAAATGTAAGGAGAGATTATCTGTTCTCAGTAGCAGGTTGTTTTCCTCTGTGTAAAGGTATTAAAGTAAATACATTTTGCATATTCCTGTCTCACGCCTTCTTGGATCTCCTTATACGTATGTACAATGCTACTAAACTTTGTCTAATTGAATTATTTCTGTAAAGAGTTTTGTCCTATGTGGCCGGCATTCTTGCTAGATTTCATGGTTGAGAGATCTATTCACCAGCACTTGCCCACTGTATTGCAAGTTGCAATCTGAGGTCTCTCTGTAACCTTCAGAAGAATATATATTCCATTACTCTGTCCCGACGGTGTCCAAGAACTCGCCTATGATGTAATAACTCAGTAGATTTATATAGATACTCTAACTAAGTATACCGCTTTCTCGTTGACTCTCCATGGAGAAGATTTGGCATACTAGTACCCCATGGGTAGATTCAGGCTTTTGATAATATCGAACAGCTTCAAGTACTGTCAATTATATATGAAGTTCTCGGCGTCTCACTAGTTATAATAGTTTCAGTTTCACAGACTCAGCTATCGGCAATTGCAACTATTAAATCATTTCCTTGAGCCTCCGAAACCCAAGACAGCGACAAGCTAGAAACCTCATGGATCCATACTCGCTCTCAAATCCCGCCCATAACATCAACTCTCTGTGAAGATCCCGCCGTACCTCCCTAGGTAGGTAGGTAGAGCGTGCGCGTCCTATCCCTCTGGGAAAGACGCAGGGTAGCCGAATGGCTCGTGTCAAGCAATAAAAAATGGTGTTGTCATTGCGGCAACTACTACCTACTACCTTAGAGAATTTCCGCGACTTGTCGAAGTTGTAGCCATCTTTGGGATTCTTGATGGCGCGATCCTCATAAGAGAATCTTGTCGCCCAAACCTGTAGCTCAGTAGCTGTTTGTCAGAGGTACAATATAGAAGGACGGTGGGCGTTTACATAAGCTCTATGATATGATATCATAGGTCCGCGGCTTGGAGATAAAGTTGTTCCGTTAGGCACGAGCCACTCAACGCGTCTCCCAGAATCAAGTGTACCACGGTCCACACTCTCGCATCAAACGAACGATAATTCAAACCCATTCTTACTTCCAAATCTGTTGAAGTGACATGAAAAATGATACAAGCAAGAAGAATGCTAGTGCTGCAGGAGAGCAACCTCGAACTCCTGCAGATCACTCAATTAGGAGTGCAAAGAGTGTGAAAACTGCTACAACAAACAGGAAAAAGAGGATGACAAGCCCTCATGCAGTCCCCGCAGCTTCAAGCTTGAGGGTTCGAAAGACACGTTTGGTTGCAGAGAGTGATAGTCAGACTACTTTAACGCAGCTTTTCGGGAGACCCATCGCTCCTGCCTGGGATCCGCAACTATTGGATTGCTTCGAGGATGACAAACAAGGCAGTGTCATGAAGACAACCAAGGCGATTGATCTGGCAGGCGATTCCAGCGACGGCCGCTCTCACTGTCCAACATCCTCTCGACGAGCATTGCCCGTTGGCAATCCCAGAACCCCAAGAGCCGTGTTACAAGATGATCATGATTCGCCCTCAGGGATAAAGGATAGAAAACCCATCCCCTCAAGCTCTAGTTTACGGCGCGGCAAGCATTCAGGAATTGACAGTAGTGTAAAGAGGAAAAATGGTCGCAGTACTAGTAAAAAGGCTGGTCTTGGGAGTTCAAAGAGAAGAACTAAGACAGTCTCGGAAAATCAGACTCTTACCCAAATGAACTACGTACGCCATTTTGTCGTCATCGAGTCAGATGATGACCAGGGTCTTGCAGGTGGTTTGGTCGACGACGATACGATTGACGATCAATGTCTTTCCAGCCGAAAAAGGAGAAAGCTGAGTACTAAGATTGAAGAATCGATCGACCCTTCAGCAGAATATCGATTCGACGAGGTGACCGGGAATTTGCAACCTCACCGTGACCCAGCTACTCCCCAGAAGCCGCAAAAGCTTGAAATACCTTCTTCGCAGTCTCCAGAGAGTCCTGGCTGTGTGATCATATCCCCCTCTTTATTCCAAAACAATGATCGAAATCTATCCGAAAAAAAATCACGAGAGATTGCCGATTGTCCCAAAAAAGAAGAAATTCAGGAATCTTATTTTACGCAGAGATCTTCACAGAAGCCAATGTGTATGCTACCACCAAAGAGCGTCATTTCGAAGTCCTCTCCTAGAACGGGTGTTTGGGCAGCACCTGAAGCGTCCTTTTATCATGGGAATGACTCTCTAGTTCAGTCTGAAGAAACTGCTCTGGAGTGCGATGGATCAATTCAGAGAACCACGCCTTCTAATTTCACCGATCGTCCTGTGTCCGATGATACTGAACCAAACCCACCATTAAAGTTCGATAAGGCTGTTGTTTACGAAACCGATGCTGAATCTGACTACGGCGCCTACGGCGATTACGACGACAACTTGTCACAGGGACCTGGGCAAGCAGACCAGGGAGGACCTGGTAGTAACTACATCGGATCTACAGTGAATGATGACGGTGAGGGGGATGACGACGACGACGACGATGATGTGGAAGGTGATGATTCCCTGGACCTTCCTTCAATTCCCAACTCTGGGACCGACCTTGATGCCAGTGATGTGAACAATGAGGAACTGACGTTGCCGTCGGATGCTTCCGAAAACTATCACCGACCTTCACTATACACTCAGTTCCCAACCGAACCCATACCTGCCTTGGATACCCAGAAACTGGAGGAGCTGTTCCCAAGACACAGCAATGTCGAGGAAAGCAGAATCAGGGCTTCTGCGCTGGATCGACCCCCCACATCTAAAAATTCCACCTCTCAACTACAGACTCTCACTCAAACTCAAACTCAGAGTCAGGATCCTACCAAATTATCGACAGAAGCGGTATCTTCACCTTTACTCTCGGCTAAGGAAGCCGTTAAAAGGGCTAGCCGCGGCGGATCGCATGCGCAGGAATCTGTCGTCTTAGTTGAGTCCTCACAGCTTGTGGACAAAACGAATAAACCTTATGATCTCGGGGAAGACCGGCCACAAGGCATCGTGCAAGCGAGCCAGTGGCTAACTGACAGTGTGATGGAAAGCATACCACTGCCACCGATGTGGATGCCGATTAATGGTGATAAGGCTGGTGGGCTAGAAATGTTGCCTGATAAATATAGCTAGCCACCGACGTCTCTAGGAACAAATAAGTTAGACATGGCCTTTTACTTTTAATATTCAAACAGCACGACCAGAGGGTGTGGCATTCAATACCTAGTCTATTCTGCGTATCCTAGGTAAATTAGGTAGGTAATGTACCTGTACTAATGTATGATATACGCCCCCATACATATAGATACTACATACATAACTGTTACATACATTGTATGTACATTACATACATAGTTAGGCTAGTAGTAGGTTGTAATAAAGGCTTCAACGTTTGCAGTCCGCTTCGCTCGCCGTATATCGGGATGGGAGGGGGTTATGTCACCATTGATTAAGGATCTCCTCATCGATGTTAAAGATCAAAAGGCGAAAGTTGAATGAACTATACGAACCTCACGCCAGACTTCGGTCCTCTACTCCTTAAATTTGGTATTTGTCGCAAACATCGAAGAAGGCCTAGTTAGAGCTATGGATGTTGCTTACGACCACATCCAGGAGGAGATTCTGACATCAAATGAGGTTTCCATAACCGAAGATGAATCCGGTAAATCTTCATCGACATCCCAACAACCAAACCTTGATCTCAATGCAGAATTTCAAGAGACTTTCCGCGCCTTTTCCAATAGTCCATGGGGGATGCGCCTTGGTGGGCTTTGGGATAACGTTCGCAAACAGGGTGAAAGCTACTATGAAGGTGCACGGCAGGAGTATGCGGCCGCGAGCGAGGAGGCCGTGAAAGGGTTCTCGGGTCTAAGGAATAGCATTGTTGGGAGGACTCGTGGTTTGTCTTTGAGCGGTGCGCTGACTGGCAGCGATGGGAACAAGAATGAAGATGCTACTATGCCAGCATCCGCGGAGGTACTCGGAGAAGAGAAGCAGAGGGCAGAATCTGAAGATGATGATGGATTTATCTCACGCTTTCGTTCTGAGGCCGCCAAGAGACTTAAGGACATTGAGCGGGCAGAGGATGCTGCCGACGAAGCTTTGCTGCGGTTTGGGTCTAATATCCGGAACTTCCTACGAGATGCGGTCAGCATCGCCCCTCCGAGCGATGAGGAGGAATCATCTGGTAAGAGCAAGCTCCTCTTCGAAAGCAAGGACTCGGAAGGAAAACGAGTATTTCATGCCACACGTTTTGAAGCCCAGCTTCACGCCATCCACACCAGCGTGGCCAGTTTTCGAGAGGATCCTGTCAGCGATGAATGGTCCTCTTTCAAGGAAGGCTTTGAAGTAGAGAGCAAGACTGATGAGATTACCAAAAACCTGGATACCTACCCACGGCTTCGTCGAACAATGGAAACTCTTGTCCCCGAGAAGGCCGAGTACTCAGATTTCTGGTGTCGTTATTACTTCCTTCGCCTTGCCATCGAGACGGAAGAGAAGAAGCGTAGGGAGCTTTTAAGGGGTAAGTAATTGAACCCGGATTTTATATTCGCTCGTCTTAGTCTGTCATTTTGTCATGACTTCTCACCTTCTCACTTAAAAATTATCCGTAGGGGCCTCCAATACATCTCAAGAAGAAGTTGGCTGGGATGAGGACTCGGATTCGGAGGCCGAAACTCCATCAACACCTCAGGTCAAATCCGGAAAGCAGAGTGGCACGCCCTCAAAACTGGCGATTTCTGAAGTAGAAACACTGAAAGCTAGGGAGCCCCGTCGCTCTAATGACCAGCAATCACAAGCCGACAGCGAGTCCAGCTACGATCTAGTCAGCGGAACGAATAGTCGAGCTCCTGGCAGTCCAAGGGAGAAGTTTTCCCCCTCACTCATCAGCAAGGCGGAAGAAAGCGACGAAGAGGACTGGGAATAAGAAAGATCGAATATATGGGAGTCATAGATTGACTCTCCAATTCTCAAGAATATGTGTTTTGATATCAATTGGCTCATGCGGGGGCGTCTGTCACTATTTTTACACGCGAGGTAATCATCTGAGATGTCGGTTTAGGTGTTCTGATTGGGTGCTCTGGCGTTAGATATTTCTATCAACCTATCATGTTTTTTTTTATTTCCTTCCTCTTTCACCCCGTCCAATTCTTTTCTTGATCTCTATTAAATTTACGGAAATCAATGTATAACATGGATAACCATCCAAGGAGCTTTATCTAACTTGTTTGTTACATATCAGGGCGGTGTTATCTCATCCGACCTATTACTGCCACTGCCTCGACGCTTTCATTACCTAGTAGATATGTCGATACCTTTACTTCAGTGTTCTCAGCCGTCCCGCGATATGATGCCTACACATCACCGTTACTTCGCTTGGCATGGCATGGATCTATAGTCCGAGGACACTGAGATAACGAAACCTCCTTTGCTATTTCGATCATGCATAGGGTTACACTAGTCCTTGTCTTTTTTAGCAATATCATACTTCGAATCATACGCCGGTGATTTTAAACATTTTAAATAAAACATCAAGGAACCTGAATACTATAAGGTATATGGTACCAGCTGGTCAATCTTGACCCAATACCAGGTATGTATATATATAAGCACTGCATACTAAAATGCTTGATGGGTTGTTTCCGTGCTTCTTTGAACCTTTCTACCAGTGGCTATCATACCCCCCAGGATAGTGACGGCGGAATTAATCTAGCAAGGGGCAAGAGCAGTAGCACCACCACTTTGTCCGTAGAACGTTCAAAATCTAAATCCAAGCCATGTAAAGATAGAAGGAGAATTTTCAATTTGATGATGACGAAATCACCTATGCTGAAAGCACAACACCAAGGACGATGATTCCATGGAATTCTATCATATGACCTGCTACCTAAGGTAAGATAGTGACTATATAGCTCTACGTGTGCGGCTTATATATACATAATCGAATTCGAAGTAGGTTACTGTAGGAGAGATTTTTTTTTATATCTACTTTTTAATTTATATTTTATAATATTTAGCATTTCCAAATTGCCATCCAGTTCTGATCCTGTATATAATTAAGCGATTCGGACGACGCAGCCATTGACTCTTGAGAGATCTCAGGAACTGCCATAGGTAGTTTACAGATCTTCCCTTCAGTTCGGATGACCTCAACATGTGCCCCAGCCGCTTCCATTGGGAGTCCATAGTATCTCTAAGGCGATCGTTACTTCGCTACCATATACCGGCATGATAAAATTGTGGTTTTACTATTAAAGTGAGCGTTAAGGATAGTAATTATGGGTGGACACCATTATCGTTAGCCACAAAGTATGTTTATGACGAAATTCTCAAGGAGCCGATCATTTGGGAACCAAAAACTAGGAGAATATTGATAGACTGAGGGCTCTTTGTCGTGCTGCCTCAGAGAATCACAGATTCACAGAAAACCTTGTTGTCAAACCATATAAAGAAAAGGACACGACAACCAAACTCCTTTTTCAGGCGGCGAGCGAGGGAAGCTAAAAAGCTGCGGAGATATTTAATTCGCATTGGAGCAGACGTTAATGTGCGGCGAGGATGGAGAGCTACCTACGTCGCTGCTCAGGAAAATCGTGTACGTGAACATATCAGGACGAACTCTGTATGATGCTGTGGACACTGGACGGCGGTATACATTGTTGATTATGTGGTACAGGGGAAATAGATAAGCCAGAGATATTGAAAGACACCATGGTCTGATATCGTTACTGTTAAAGAGGGGGGCAGACATCAGAGCGAGAGACAGTGCCTGCTGGCAGCTGCAAGGACAAGTAAGCCCAGAAAACGGTCACTCAGCTGGTGGAAGCAATGTATGGGATAAAATCAGCCAAACGCCTCTCCATGCGCCTGCAAGAGAAGGTGGTCGAGCTTCTTCTAACCAGGGCTGTCTCAAAAGATTATCGGAGCCACACCCGATTGATCGTTGTGGTGCAAAATGGCAACGCCAATGTGGCTCAGACAATAATCAGTCGTATAAAAGAAGTTCGGAAGTAAAGGATGATGGAAGCGAACCCTTTTGATGCATGCAAAAGCATGACCGATATGTAGGTACTATAATATGATGTATGATACCGATTCTTCTTCTCTTTAACTTGGATAATTGCCTTTCGAGGACTTAAATATCATCGCTTATGGATTTGGTCATCTCGTCGATCCAGCAGTAGTGCCATCACTTCTTCCCCATTTCTTGCTGCAGCCTTGACCACATCCTCGGTGATCTTGATCTGATCACCTCGTTGATCCAGCAGCAGTGCCATCACTTCTTCCCCATGTCTTGCTGCAGCCTTGACCACATC
>NPHW01003070.1:0-11048 GCA_002240705.1 Elaphomyces granulatus
GACTCATTGTATTATACTCACCGCCCACTCACCGCTGACGGATTTGGCTGACCCTGCCCGCGGAGTAATCTGACCCTGCCCGTACATCAATACCCCTCGGTACGCGTCGCAGCTTGCCTCACTAAGGACATTCTTGAATGGATTGCATCGTCTCTGGGTTTCCGAGATAAGAACTAGAGCTACCAACCATTAATGGCATTAGCTCTCAGCCTCTTCCGGGGTATATCCACTTTGATATGGCGCTAGCCAGTAATAAGTTAGTATTTGCGGGAGCTAGTCTAGCCCCTGAGACGGCGCATTCTCATTTACTCCCTATCATAGGCTCGGACGAATGAGGGGTTTGTTTGCGTTGTGTTGCGAAAAGTGGATATTGTTGAAAAGTGGAACTCGTTTGGTATAGAATAGATATATAGAGGGGTTGGGTTGTTTGCGATGTGTTGCGAAAAGATGGTGTTCAGAAGGTATATATGGAATTCGAATATAATATATAGAAATACCCACAAGGAACATTGGGATTATGCTTGCCACAAGGGTAATGGATCATCACAGATTGGACGATCGAAGAGAGCTCAGGATCCGAAAGCTCGGCGCAGACGATTTCATCGATCGCATCCGGGTCGAGGAAACGCCGCGAGTCCTTGGCCGAGATGAGAATGTGAAGATGCCCGCTTTTGATACTCAGGAGCGGCGCCGAAGATATGATCCTTACTTACCCTGGCAGCAAAACATCCATTATCATTGGTTGTCTCAGAAACATTGGGCAGAGATGCAGGGCTTAGGTGATACAGCCTTGCAGTCCGGAAGCAACACAGCGACTAAGCCAAAGGTCATATGGAGCAGATGATTCCAATTATTAGTTGCGAAGACTTGGAATGAATGTTTGAACGTACGAGCTGCCGAAACGACGCATACATCGCGGTCGATTTGACAAGTGACCGCGTTCTGGATGTGCACGTTAACCCTTAGCCCAAACTCGACAAACCTCAGACTCCTGATCTTATCCTGTTTATAGTTCGTAGCCACATCAGTGGCTGAGTCTGGGAGTTTACACTGTCGCATGGTTCCCTCTGCTTGAAGGAAAAAGGCCTGTCAAAATGGTAGAATGGCAACACGAAAGACGTACGAAAGACGTACTAACAACTTGAACGAGCAGACAATCGGTACGATTATTTAACTACATCACACTTTGCTGTGTCATTGGGGTGGAGATCATCGGTACGGATTTTCCAATTAGTGAGTTTATTCTACTCCCTGCTAATTCAGCTAAAAATAAACTGATTTTTAGGTTGTTGACGACGAAAAAAAGAACTTCGGATATATTGCGAAGACCTTTATTCTCCGAAACCCTCTTCCTAGTTGCCTAGAATCAACAAGCACTACATAATTTGAACGCCCAATGATGGAGTCTACTACGATGCTATCACATGAAGATTACACAGTGGGATGGGTCTGTGCCCTTCCTCTGGAGATGACTGCGGCGAAGGCGATGCTAGATGAGACCCATAGCAATCTCTCACAACCTGCTACCGATCATAACACCTACACTCTGGGCAAAATCAGCGGCCACAATGTGGTGATTACCTGCCTGCCATCTGGGGTCTATGGCACAACACCGGCGGCGGTCGTGGTTTCGAAGATGAGTTCCACCTTCCCAAGGATCCTGTTCGGATCATTGATGATAGGGATTGGAGGAGGAGTGCCATGCAATGGCACGGATATTCGCTTGGGCGATGTTGTGGTCAGCAAGCCGACTGGAAGCTATAGTGGGGTGGTGCAGTATGACCATGGGAAAGCTATCAGTGGTGGGCGATTCAAACTGAGTGGGACATTGAATCAGCCGCCGCAAGTCCTTCTGACAAGTATTGCCCAGCTTGACGCCGACCAAATGAGTGGGAAGAATTACTCCATTGCAAAAATACTATCGGAAACACAGGAAAAGATCCATGATGCTAAGGCCATATTTGCCTGTCCTGGCCAAGAACAAGATCAGCTTTTCCACTCCACATATGGTCATATGGAATCCGAAGACACCTGCGTGAAATGTGATAAGCAACAACTAGTTTACCGAGAGCAACGTGCTTCCAGAGAGTTCGAAATTCACTACGGGTTGATTGCATCGGGTAACCAGGTAATGAAAGATAGCCGGACTCGAGACAATCTGGCACGGGAGCATGGTATTATCTGCTTTGAAATGGAAGCTGCTGGTTTGATGAATCAGCTTCCTTGCCTGGTGATCCGTGGTATATGCGACTACTCGGATTCTCATAAGAATAAAAATTGGCAAGGACACGCAGCTCTGACTCAAGTTCGGAGGACCGAAGGACAGTTACTGGAATATTGCGTGGTCTCCTATACCAGCTGATCAAACAGCGCCGAGAGCTGATGAAATTCCTGCTTTCTAGATACGAGGACCGGGAAGAACAAAAAGCAAAGTTATTTACATCTTTTGATGCGCTATGGACTATGCTAATAGAAATTGGACATGACATTGCAAGTGGTGAAAAATACAGCATTATCGATGCTTTGGACGAATGTGACCGCGAATCGCAGCACGTCCTGTTAACACAAATCAGTCAAACCTTTTCGAAGCATAATTTGGAGAATTCACATCCTAGCATCCATATCTTAATCACCAGTCGACCTTATCCTGAAATTTCCCAACACCTCATTGGATTCAACCGCAAAGACCTAGCTTCATATGAAAAGATCAAAATGGATCTTCAAGCATTCATTGGAGAGAAAGTCAAAGAGCTGAGCGAGAAAAAAAACCACTCGAAAAAGGTTACTCTAGAAGTATCGGGGATTCTCAAAGAAAAAGCCGAAGGGACGTTTATGTGGGTTGGTATAGCGTGTGGGGAATTAGCGGATGTTCGATGTAGAGATGCAGTCAAGAAATTACGAAATTTACCACGGGGACTGCATTCACTATATCAGGACTTACTGGACACGGCTCTCAAGAATGGCGACGAGGATAATGGGACAATATTACAAATGCTGAGCTTCGTTGCAGTTTCACGTCGACCTCTAAGTGTGGCAGAGTTGTCTGAAGCTTGCCAATTATATCGTGATGGGGATGAGGAAAGCCGCATCAGATTCACTCAAGAAGACATTGAGATGTGCCGTCTCATGATTATCGTTCAAGATGGTATCGTTCGCCTCCTGCATAAATCGGTGAGAGATTTCCTCGTTGATTCTAGGGGAGGAAGCCCGATCAACGACTTGAAGGCTCACGGCACGTTGGCATATCGATGTATTAGCCATGTCTTATATAGTTGTCGCTCGGTGAAAGATATACGAAATCGGAAACGGAAACTGGAAAATGTGTTTCTTGACTATGCGGTTCCTGAGCATGCTGCCCTTGCACGAACTGAATTCTTTGTCATACGAGAACATGAGAGCTTCTTCCAGCTGGAGTCTTACGAGCGGGAAAAATGGCTGACAATGTACGATTCGACCACGAATTTATACACCAGAACCCCGAAAGGGGTTTCAATATTCCATGTGGCGGCAAAATGGGGTATCTCGTGTTTAGTCCATTTCGGGTTGACTAATCTGACGAAAATAAGTGAACCAAGCAATTCATGTGCTTCGAGCAAAGAATTTGATAATGCTAATTTTAAGGCACAAAACAGAGTGACACCGCTGGAAGTAGCTGTAAGAGCAGGGCAGATTGATGTGGCAGCTATGTTTTTGGAAAAGATAATGCCCGGAATGGTAATAGATTTGAAGGTGCTGTTGGCTGCGGCATCGATGGAGAATGCGAAAGAAATGATGGCACTGCTGCTGGATCGACAAGGTGATCAGATCCAGATCACTGAGGATGTCGTCAAGGCTGCAGCAAACAATTGGAGAAATGGGAAAGAAGTGATGGCACTGCTGCTAGATGGACGTGGTGATCAGATCCAGATCACTGAGGATGTGGTCAAGGCTGCAGCAAGCAGCAAAGAAAAAGGGAAAGAAGTGATGGCGCTGCTGCTAGATCGATGTGGTGATCAGATCCAGATTACTGAGGATGTGGTCAAGGCTGCAGCAAGCAATTGGGAAGATGGGGAAGAAGTGATGGCACTGCTGCTGGATCGACGAGGTGATCAGATCCAGATCACCGAGGATGTCGTCAAGGCTGCAGCAAGCAATCGTTGGTATGGGAAAGAAGTGATGGCACTGCTGCTGGATCGACGAGGCGATCGAGGATGTGGTCAAGGCTGCAGCAAGCAATTTGGAAAATGGGAAAAGAAGTGATGGCACTGTTGCTGGATCGACGAGATGATGATATTCAAGTCCTATCGAGTTCGGAAGGCAATTCCCCAAGTTGAAGAGAAGAAGAATCAGCCATTATACATCATAAAACCGATGACAGCGACGAGTCGGCTTGCAATCGTTCCCTCTGTCTGCCTTCCTGCTCTTGCAGCAACATGCAAAGAGTTTTGCTTCCTGTCCACCCTCCGCTTCCAAACTTCGCTTTTACTACTGATTATTGTCTGAGTCCCATTGGCTTTGCCATTTTGCACCACAACGATCAATGCAGTGGATAACCTTTCCGATTCTTTTGAGACAAACTTGATTAGAAGAAGCTCGACCACATCGAAGTCTCCTTCTCTTGCAGGCGCATGGAGATACGTCTGGCGGATTCCTGTTTGCACCCTCGTTCTGATGTCCGCTTTAACAGTAACAGCAATTCCACGATATCAGATTTCTCGTCCATGTCCTGCAATGGTGCCTTTTTCATTACCTCCCACTCATCTATTTTTTTGCCTTGTATTACATAATGAATACCCACCTGATGTATGCCACTGTCCACAGCATCCTGCAGAGTGTCCTGATATATTCGCGTGGATGATTTTCCTGAGCAGCGAGATAGAGTGGTGTTTCTCCATCCTTGCCGGTCGCATTAACGTCTGCTCCAATGCGAATTAAACATCTCAGCCTTTTTTTGCTCCCCTCGCTCGTCTCCTGAAAAGGTGTTTGTTTTTTTTGACAATTATCGTATTCTTTTCTTTAAATAGTTTGACCACTTCTCTCTGTGATTCTCTCCCGTCAGTCTGTCAATATTCTCCTGATTTTTGGTACACGCACGATCTAGCAGCTCGTTGCAAATTCCATTATAGCCATTCTTTGCGGCTAACGATAATGGTGACATCCATAATTACTGTCTTTAACGCTCATTTTAATATAATTCTATATGGTCGCTAGTAATGATCATGTCCAGTCATCCACTTGACTGCTTTTGTCATGCCCAAGTCCACTGGGGAGAACTCCTTCATCTAGCAGGAATGGACAGTAAGAATTGGATGGAGTCCATCTGTTGAGAGGCTAAAAAGACCTTATGGCCCCGTCTGGGGATCTGCTGCAAAGGAATTTGAAGTGTATATCTTCTATTCGGACGACAGAATGTGATTATGATCAACGAAATCCTGAGATTCCCAATGGAAGCAGCTGTGGCGCATGTTATAATTAAGGTCATCCGAACTGAAAGGAAGATAAACTAAAATACCATTGGAAGTTCCTCGGACCTCTCAATAGCTCATGGTGTCGTCCGAGTCGCTTATATGCAGGATAGGATCTGCATTTCATCAATTTGGAAATCTCCTACTTCGATTATGTAACTACATAACTATACTCTATAAACCGTAGCTCGTAAGAACCACCACGGAGAGTCACTACTTTACTACTACCTAGCTAGGCTCATATAATAGAAATTCTATGGAATCCACATCGTCCTTGGTGTTGTGTTCTCGGCATAGGTTACTCATTTTTCAATCGTTGTAGTCGGATTTTTCAAAGGTTACCTAGGTAGGAAGATCTTTTCGGTTTGGGGCAATTAATATGGCGAGAATCTACTCTACATTCCCGTATCTTTGAAAGATAAGAAAGGTGGTACTCGTAGACCAAGTCTAATGATAGATAGATAGGATCCTATCATATCTAGTCTTACTAGTAAGTACTAACTGCTGGCCAGGTAGTAAGCAGTGCAGTGTCCTCACTAGTATGTAGATGCTCCTATCATAGCAAGATAAATCGTGGAACACTAGAAAACTTTGGCTCACCAAAATTCGACTCTTTTTTCTTTTAGGAATTATTAATTTTCTTCTTCTGACTTTTTCATTCCATTTTATTATCACGTCATTGATCGCGAATGCGAGATGGTGCTCCCACATGATTCCGTATGTGTAACTGACTGCAGCTATATACGTTGTTCAATTCGGCAGGAAGCTCAATGTGGATGGACCAAAATAGACGATCCAATCAAGCTGGTAAGGCTATACTCTTGCATGACATATCGTCTTTAGTTCGGCTTTATTATTATTCGAGTCGCGCCAGAAGCAGAACCCAAATTTCAGAAAAAAGGAAAAACAAAAAAAAGCAAAAGTGGGAGCCCTCCCGGATTTGCAATTTGATCAAAGCTCCGCATATGTAGCCGCCGCAGCCGAGAGAAGAATAACCAGGTTGATTTCCCTTCCAACCTGGTTCGTCGACGTGGTTGAAGATCCGACGCAGTCATCATTAGCCAGTAAGCTAGTGGAGCAGGAGCTTGCTGTTGAAGGACTCGTGAATGGAAAGGCGGAGTGGACGATGTGCATCCCAAGAGCAACATAACGTAACCAAGCATGCCGCCTAGGTTCAACCAAGCCAGTTAAGGTGTCGAGCAGCCCAGCCCATTTCTTTGATCGGATGATTAACCCCCCATCCATGAACCCACCCGAATCGCTGGGAGTTGGGACGGTCATGCTTCGCGATTCAAAGGACGTCTATTTCAATATTGTTCTAGAATACCCACTCTAGGGCCCACACAAGTGAAACATGACGTGTCCTGTGAACGACCACGTCATGTTTCTCCATCTAGTTATCCTTTCCCTGTGGTGAAGCGTCTTCTCCGGCGAAGGCAGTATTCCAGTGTTCTTTCTGCAGTCCTGTTCCCTTTCCCCTTCTCTCCCGCGGCGGTGGGGGCCGCACTGGATAGAGTTGCAGGATGCAGCAACCTCCCCAACAGTCGGAAACGTCTGCTGCTGACGGACTCCATCCACCCTGGATCCTGGGATCCGTCCAACCGGGACCCGGAAGATTAAAAGAACGGTCATGACGGCATCAACCTTTTTTGCTTCTCCGCTCGCGGAGACGGGAAGGAAAGGCATCCTATCCATCGGCCCCCAACACTCCTGGCGGCTGTCGGAGGCGCATCTGGATATAGCGAAGCGAGAAAGAGAGGAGGGCGAGCAGGATGTGGAACAGGATCGGATTCCTTCCACGACCCTCGGGGAACTGCCATGGCATGCGTTAGGCAGGCGGCCGCACAAGAGTTGGGTCATGGAAACGATGCGTCCGTTGAAAGAAAGGATTTTTGGAGAGAATGATGGGTTAGAAGCAGTTGAGAAAGACGGGATTGGTCAAAAATGATCTTTGTGTGGGTGCATCCGGGATTCATAACTCACTGATAGGGGTTTGACTATTTCACAAGAGAGAAAGAAGGTGTTATCATAATAGGTAGTTAATACTCTGTCTGTTAACATAAACACAGCATTATTCTAGGTAACTACCATCCATCATGGCTTTCCCCAACCAGGAAGGAGCTTGACAGCTTGTTTTTAAGAAAAAAGAAAAGCTAACATGATAGACACCGATAATAGAAGAGCGGGGATCAAGTAAGGAGCACTTTTCGGTCACGATACATACAGTAACATACCTACTAAAACTATACCTACAGTATCTCATATAAATATCATCGAGATCAGAGGAATACATATGTATCATATGGAATAGGTACATACATCATTCGTTTTACTTCCCATTCATGCAGTACCCTGCAGATACGACTGCTACCAACAGAGGCACAGCGTTTCACAGCAGCTTTAGTTTTCTTTTTCTTTTTCTTTTTTCTTTCTTCCTTTTCTTTTTCAACCCTTCCCAGAGCATCAGCAAGATCTACCTATGTATGTATCAAAGGTACCTCTATCAATGATATTCCATGGTTTTTACCCGAGTGCTCGGGCCTAGCCGTCATCCTTCCAAGGTTCGTTCTGTGATCCATTCCCACCATTAATAATTGGACCAGAATCACGGATCGTCTCATTATTCCAGGCCCGCCACTCTGGGCAAGAGTGGGCAAGAGTGGGTACTTCTGGGGGTCATCAGACTTTTCACTGGAGAAAAGATGAGCTAGACCGGAACCGGTTCCGTGTGCATGCTGACCCCTAACGGAAAGGAGTGCCAGAATCCCAGTGCCAGATGTTCCTGCATGTTCACTCCCCAAACCATGTTCAGTGTTTGCACGTCCAAACATCATCCTTTTCCTTCTCTCACCATCCCGCTGTCAGGGTTTGGTTTCGGACCGCACCGACTATGGGTCTGGCCCTTAACCCGGGATGGATAGGGAAGAAGCTCACAGCCCAGGTTAGTGATAAGTCCCATGATAGGACGGACCCGGAAAGACAGAGTTCATGGTCTCCATACACGCACATATGGTGGAAGAGGGAAAAGACGCTGATTGGTCCTAGTCGTCAGAATCCACCGCGGAGATGCAAGAGAGAAAAATGCTGGGAATCAATTGACCCGGGTCGATCCATGATGCTTCGCCTATGCATCCGGCATCGGTCCGTCGTTTGGCCAGAACGAGGAGATCGAGGACAATGAGGAGAACGGGGATAGCTCGGGACAGGAACGACTGAACCCGGTACACCCATCGTCTGGCTCGTCTGGCTCGTCCTTCCCCTGATGATGGGTTGAAAATGATCATGATCATGGCTTGATCGTCCTTCCAGAATGAACCAACAGAGAAGGGAAAAAAAAGAAATGACCTCTGAATAAATCCCTCCTCTCCGACTAGTTTCAAGTCTCGACCTCTTCTCCCCCGCCGGCTCCTCTACCCCTCCTCCCTCCACTGGGGACGGGTTTCCTTAAATCATCACTCTTCCCCTACCTACCCTCGTGATTCGTCCCTTCCCGCGAGGAACGGGTTGGATTGCAACCAACGGCCGATCGCAGACGCCGGAGCGTGCTAGTCGTCCGTGGTGAGCAGCAACACAGCAACACAGCGGGGAAGCGCATGGAAAGCGTCCCGTCATGTCATGGCCGGAACACCCTCATCGGGTGCGGCCAGTGGGGATCAGGGAGACAGAAACCGAGTCCGTCTGTGAGGGGGAGGCACCGATAATAGGGGACGACGACGATTCCACCTCCGCTCCTGAATCCTCCGCGGACGAGGAAGAAGGGTCAATGTGGGCACCTCCAATGATCTAGAGAAAGCGTGGAAAGCTGACGGAACAGAACCTCGACAAGATTCGAAGAACTCCGGAGAGCAGTGGTCGAAAATGACCGGAGATATTGCAACGACACCTATTTCATGCCGAACGACGAGATCGAGCAGACGCGACTGAGCATCATGCATCAGATATTTCTACTCCTGCTCCATGGGGAGCTGACCAAAGTGCCCGTGCCCGCCGGGGCGTGTCGCATCCTCGACGTTGGTACCGGGCCCGGCGATTGGGCGCTGGAGATGGCCGAGCAGTACCCGGATGCCGAGATCGTGGCCACCGACATCAGCGTGTTTGATTCTGGCCCGGCTAGGATGGGGATGCCCAATGTCTGCTTTCAGCTAGACAACGCCGAGGACGAGTGGACGTATCGGGACCCCTTCGATCTGGTTCATCTCCGAGGTCTCTCGGGGGCCTTTCGCGACTGGAGCTCCGTCTACCGACGAGCCTTCCAGCACCTCAAGCCCGGCGGCTACATCGAGATTGCCGACGCCGACCCGGCCGCCGATGCCATACATGTCCCCAACGCCCCGAAGGACTCGTATAGCAGCATCTTGATCGCCGCCATGCGGTCGGCCGCCGACGCCGCCGGATACCCTCGCGACGGTGACCATTTACGTCCCCGGGCCCTCACCGCCGTGGGGTTTGAGGACGTGCGAACGTCGGAGATGACGGTTCGGGTCGGCACCGGGCCGCAGGATCCCCGGGAGCGAGCGATCGGAAAGATGGCGCTGGTCGGCTTATTGGAGGGGTTGGAGGCTCGAAGCATCCGGCCGCTAACGGCAACCGGCAACTGGACGGCCGGCGAGGTGCGAGATCTGTGCGAGAAGGTGAAGACCGAACTCATCGCCGCATCGGGATTGACCCTCACAGTGCGTTTTCTGACCGGGAGGAAGTCACCTGCCAATCGACGGCCCCGACACCGCCGATTCAGTGAACTCACGCGACAGCAGGAGGAACGGGAGCGGGAGCGGGAGCAGGGGCCGCGAGGTGGGAGCAACGGCGCCGTCATCACCGGTCGTCAGCGAACCGGGAAGACGTAATCAGACGACCGGGAGGAAACCTGTTTGTGTTGATAAACACTGCATGACTTTGCCATAGACAGTACCTCTGAGAAGGGGAGGGAAAAATGATTTCACCACATTACGATTTACGACCATAATGATTATGAAAAGACAAGCGGGTTTTGCTGTCCTCTTCCCTTTAGACAAAGGCAACATAGTCGGGGATGAGGACATTATTTTTATATTCCCCCCTAAAAGTGATGATGTTTGATTAAATCTTTACTACACTTTTCTATTTTCTACTGATACATGTATCATTAATATAATACCACATCATGTCTATATACATACTTTGATTCCTCAAGCTTTAGAATATTGAATACATCAAGGATAGAATTTAAAACACGCCGCCTCTTTGCAATATAGTAGCAATGATACATACCTATATACCTATAATAATAACCATAGTTTCGATACTCCTGAGTGGAAAGGATATATACTTGTTTTTACTACATCCTCAGCAACCTCCGTCCCGTCTTCGTCGATTCTAGGAGGGGAAGCCCGATCAACGACCTAAAGGCTCACGCCATGTTAGCGAATCGATGTATTAGCCATGTCTTATATAATTGTGACTTGTCCCTCGGTGAAAGATATAGGAAATCGGAAACTGGAAAAGGTGTTTCTTGGATATGCGGTTCTCAACTGGCCTGGGCATGCTGCCCTTGCACGAACTGAATTCTTCGTCATACTAGAACATGAGAGCTTCTTCCAACTGGAGTCTTACGAGCGGGAACAATGG
>NPHW01003074.1:0-13824 GCA_002240705.1 Elaphomyces granulatus
TGTATTGAGCCAGTGACCGCCTCCTTGATGAAGGAAAGCAGCACGCTGAGAAATGAACACAAATAGCAATTCTCTTATATATATCGGCTATGACGAAGATATCCTAACTATAAAGACATCCATGGATCAAATTCATAGAAAAAGATTATGGGTATGGCACTTTTTTTCTTACTACTGTACCTATGTAAGTTATTTTCCACCTCTAGTTTAGTATGAGTATGTTCTACATATGTAGACACCATGTACATGCATCCATTATTTCATTGACTCAATTAAATTGCAAATTGAAAAGATGTTTGGTTGTTGCTTTCTACAACCAACTTCCATTAAGGTATCAATTGTTGCTATAGCATTCCATCAGCAACGGTACTACATCATACCGCAATCAATCATGCAACATGCAAGAAGCAAAGTAGATAGTACAAAGTTATTATAAGAAAGTGAGGCGTCCCTCCGCCTCGGATTGTCAACTACATCCCTCTAATTTACAGCCATCGCTTTTTCTTATATAACGCTTTTATTCTTCCATTTCAGGGTCACTGTTACCTCCATCACTATCTTCATCCATGGCATCCGCATTTAGATTAATGGAGTCAGCCGATAAGTCGCGTCTTTCTTTCCCCTTGTCGTAGCATATCGTCTTCCATCCCTCCGGTGAGTTTGGATCTTTAACGTATTCAGACATGGGGAACTGTTGGGTATAGAGACGTCAGAAAGGGGTTCAAAATCATAAGAGGACCGGTCGAAAAATTCTTACATAATGATCGTTCTTCTTCATTGTGACAACCCACGGAACATTGTCAAAAGTGACGGCTCGCAACCGGAAGTAGGTGTTGTCAGGAATCTTATTAACTTCCCGGACGAAACTATCGAGATCGCGGGTTTCCACACCATTGACAGCCGTAACAAAGTTAGTTGGTGAAAGACCATATTGATAAGATGGTGAACCGCGACTCTATAGCACGGTTAGCTATCTTCCCCAAAAGGGGGCTGCAGAGTTTCGCTCAAATACGTACCCGGGCACTAACGTAGATCTCGCTGTGTAGTTTAGAAATCTGCTGTCTGACAGCGTGATGCGGTTTCTGTAATACAGCACCACAAAAAACAACAGCACGATCAGTTTCAAGGTCCTCCGTCGGCACAGTGGGCACTTTGATGTGCATCTCTTGTCCATTTCGGACAATGAGCGCATCGAGTATTTCATTATCATACATGACATCGAACTCCGAGACTCGCGTGATCAGCTTGCCGTTGAGGGTCAGGATGATATCACCTTCCTTGAGGGTATCCGCCTGCTTGGTGAATGAAGCAGGAGGGCAGTCTACCTTCCGGACCATGAACAACTGATGTCTGGATGGATTTGCGACGGACACCTTCTGAATCCATTCTTCTGACACACCCATGATCCGGACCTGGCTCATCTGAACAACATAGGTCTCCATGTTCAATATCTGAAGTTTGGGGATGATCCCTTGCTGGATCTTTGCAATTACAGGGAGCAGCGATGGAGTGGCTAGACCAAGGTGGTATTCAACATCCTTGTGGGAGTTGGGAGTCCGTTCCCCGAGATAGTTCAGCCAAACGGCTTGAACAATGCCGTCCTCCCCAAGCAACACGCCGTTCGTGCACTGGCTGCTGAGGCCCGTGTCTACCGTGATGGCATCAAGGTTGATCGCGCGATAGCGTGGTGCGGATGCATTCGCGGGGATGGCGACCGTCGTGATGTCAGTGACGGTCGTTTTGGCGACGACTATTCGAAAATTCTGGTTGAAGCCCACGAAGATGGTGTCTTGTCCTTGCTTGATGTTTTCTGTACTCAGCCGGGCGCTCTTCACGGGAGCTTCCACCAGAGTCGGGTCGTACTGCACGATCGTATAGTTCTGTAAGGGGTGCAGAAAGATGACCTTGCCATTTACGATGATGGAGTCGGCTACGGTGACATTGATGTCACATAGATCATACGGCACGATAGCTCTTGAGACCACGACGAGTCCTTTATCCGCATCGATGACGAGGCCAAACCCAGTTTTCTTCGCCTGTGGAAAGCCGTCCAGCTTCAGGGGCATCGTACACGAGACGCGCACAAAGCTGCGAACGATCTCCGCGGTAGCAGGCTGACTCACACCGTCCAGATGAATAAATTCTGCCCTCCTCGGTACAGGCGGCTCAGCTGGAATGGGGTCGGCAATATCTTTAAAATCCCATAATCCGGTCTCATCGTTTCGTTGGGCGAGACGCATCTTCGGGTGCCAATGACGATCGATGTACACGATGCTCGTGCCTTTCGTGTGGAGGTCTCTGACATGCCTATATGAGATAACGACCCTTGAACGGTCTTGCGTACCAGTCAGTATCAATGGGGTTTACAAAAAGAAAAAAAAGAAAAAAAAAAGAGAAAAAGATTTTGCTGCCGAAATGTATTTACCAGGTATTGTCTTAATTACCTCCATGAATTCCTTCAAGTCACGAGTCGGCCGTTTATCCACGGTATCTATAATCCACCCGGATAAGGTGTTTTCCAGTTTGAAGGAGCCAGCGGCTTCACAAACGTATACCCCTCGCACTGCAATGGCGTACAATCTGGCCTGCTGATAGGAGAGGTCATGGAAAGTTCCTCCAGCGACGGTGGTAAAGCGGTCTGGGGTGATTGCATGGAGATCGCCCACTTGGCACTCGACCTCAACATCCTGACCACCCCGTTGTACCAACAAGTGTGCCGTCTGACCTACACTTGAATCTAGGATATCATCGAGCTTGACAAACTGGGTCAGCAGATCGCCATTGACTTTGATGAGTACATCTCCTTCCTGCAGCTTCCCATCACCTGGGCCGTCTGGAAGGACGATCTCGGCAACCAGCATGCCGGTTTCCTTCGGGGCCGATTTTCGGACCGCGGCTTCCCAATTCGGGGTCAGTCCGAGTCGACGACACTCGTCGAAGGGCTTTATGATCCATTGAGTCTGTATGGTGCCCCGAGAGACCGGCTCGCCCTTGCGGATACACTCCAGAGCCCGGAGTGGGCGGTCTAGAGGCAAGAAGTAATCGGTGGCCGCACCGTCCGCGCGTCCACCCGCCTGGAGAGCGATGGCGTGACCATCGATATTAACGACGGGACTCCCAGAACTTCCCCCACTGGCGGCGGCGGCGGCCTGGATGTAGTTGGTGTTGAAATCACTGTAGCCCTCGCCGTATTCCGGGGCGTTGCGATCCAGGCGACTGATCACGCCCGAGAGTATACTCAACTTCTCCCCGGCATCGTTGCCGACCACTCTGATCTCGACTCCCACACGGGCGGCCTCGGGCTTCAGGCAGAGTTCGGTGACTTTCATGTATTTGATGGCGGTGGGATCGAATTTAAGAATACCAAAGTCGTGGACGGGATCCCTGTAGATCGGACGAACGTCGCACTGGAAATCATGATCAGATCAGCATTCTGCGGCCAGAACGGTAGGGACCGATTGAGGGATCCAAAGGAAGAAAGTCAGGCCACCCACCTCCTCATGGTTATCAAAAACACAGTACCCCCAGAAGGGACCAGCACAAACGACATGTCTGTTCGTCAGGATGTATCCTCTTTCAGCATCAACGACGAACCCGGTCGCCTGACTGGACATGGACAACTCCGTATCGAAGGAACACGTCTGGCAGAAATGTATGGATATGACACTTTTGACGACGGCCTCGATGGTCGCCTGCCACTCCGGAGAGTCGGGTTGCACGGGTCCTACGGGTAGCATGGGCGCAGACTCATCGTCGTCCTCGACATTGTAGACGGTTCCGTTTGCGGGCGTGGTATCGCCCGGGGTGAGAGACGAATCTCCCGGGGTGAAGGCCGAGGACTCTGGCTTCAGATGTTTGGTCGGGCGCCCAGCGGGGACGACGGGGCTGTGTTTGCGTTTGACACGAGCCTCACCGTTCATCTCCATGCCGAGGAGGAGAATTGATGGATGGGTTGGGACTCAAGGGGAGTGTGTTGACGATCCCGACTACTAGGCCACTGAGTCTGGGGCGGAGACCACCCGACACCTCCCCGCTGCGGCTTCTCCTGTTGTTCTTCCAGACTTCCACTGACCGGTAGCGGGCGAGGACGAGGGCAAAGGCAAGGGTGAAAGAAGACGATGGTGACGATTGATGATCAAGAACTTGGCTGGAGTCAAGGAGGCGGATCCCATAGGCTAACTAACCGTCTAGTATCTACACTCTTTGGGAAGACTGTCAGTATTACTAATGGTAATAAGAATAATACCTAATTAACAATAATAATAATAATAAATCATGAGGAACCATATTAGAAAAGACAACACGGGTGATAGTTGGGTCGGAGTAGAGGGAGGCTACACCGAACAGAAGAAGAAGCCAGAGAAGCCAGAACAGCCCCCTCTGTGGCAGGGCACATTCGCGATACTCTACCACCAACACTGTTGAAGAGAAGGAATCGAGGATGGAAAGGGAGAAGAAAGGTATGATAGAGGATAGTATGATATTGATAGGAGAAAATGAAGACAACCTCGCCCTCTATCAATCTGGATACCTACCTAGTTAATATGACAAGTTATAGAGTGATATAACTGGTGGAGGCTTGCTGTGCAGCCTGTGCTCTTCCTAAGTTCCTTGTGGATCTTGTTTGATCGTATTTGTCGGGCTGTGGCACAGCCTGGTGAACAACCTGAACAAGCCTGAACAATGATATAAATACATGATACATAGAATACACCAAACGGTCTTTAAGGAAGGTGAGCACTGATCATATACCTAAAAAAGGTACTGTTATATATTTTTACCTTATACCTAGTATGTATCATATTAACATTATGATCTATCTATCTATCTCCTCGATCATCAATGAGCTGAAACATGGAAGGATCAACTTCTTTTCCTTCTCTCAATGCCCAAGTTTCGGCCCTGTTGGACTCTCTATAGTAATGTCTTGTTCTGGGCCTTTTCCCTATCTGATCGCACCTCTATCAGTTATTATTAGGTAGTTATACATGACCATGACCTTCGATCTCGTACAGTAGAAAAAGCCCTTTACTCTATATAGTTAGGTCTTTTACGGGATTCTAAGGGTTTTGGTTAAATGTTATAATCCACAAAATTAATGGACTAACCTCGAATACATTGGCATTGTTTAATAGAGTAATACCCTGAAAACATGGACTGTATGTACACATGGTGCATATGTGGATATGTACATACATTATCGACATATGTATCAGAGAGGGAAAGGATAATAATAAGGATGATCGTGACCGCATATGCGTGGGACAGATATGGTCAAGACTCAAAAGACTTTGAACACCTTGACTCAGCATCGCTGGATGAAGCAGTAACACAATCCTCTATTCCGGCTTTACACCCCATCCATTTGCTCCCCCTACAATACCATATGTATATGGTGAATACATCTCATCGATAGACCACCTGATAAAGTTGCCTCCGAGCTCACCAATGGATATTTACGTATCAAAAAAATGTGGCGGTCACAGATATTGTTAACCCGCCGATATAAAAAGCGGAGGACGCCATATTCTTATATTTGTTTGCGTTACAATGCGCTTTAAGCACTCTCCTCTGGCGTAATTTCAACATCCCTGGTCAGAGGCCAGTCTTCTTCATTTGGCCATGGTTACTGTTAAATCAATTGTCTTCCCATCGGTGCCACAGCATACATCTGCGGGACCTTTTCTGTCGGGCATTCGACAGCCTCGATCATAATCGTCAATGCACGCATGTGCCTCAATGGATCCAACGGGGTAGGTACCCACATGAAGACCGGTTACGGATCGACACTGGTGTCGATTTGCCTGGAAGGTTAAGTTTCCGTGCTATCGTCTTTCCAGATTGCTATGTCAATGTGCTGGCGAAAGAAACGACCGGACTCAACACTGCTCATCAACATTTCTCCCACTTTTCCGCAATTGACCATAGGCGGCGAGGGTCACAAAGAAGATTTCTGTGTGCTGATTAAGCCATAAAGTCACACCATACTCTCTCCGACAGACATGGAGCTCATTCCACCATTGCCCTGCATAGGATTTTGCAGGAGGGGCCGTTGTTGTTGTTGTTGCTGGGAGGCGCCCGACGCTACCCGGGAGGCGCCTGGAAATAACTCTCCAAGTTTGAGATACAGGTCATTCAAGCCGGGTAGGTTGGACGGAGGCGTCATAATGGCTGGAGCTGGAGGTAGATTCACTCCCGATTTTTTTGCCCGCTCTGCAAGCGCCACAAGATAGGCTAAGTTTGCTTGTAGGCGGCGCATACATTCCAAGTATTCCGGACAGGGCTTGTTTCCTAACCCTTTGGAGGAATCAACTATATGATTCGGTTGTTCTGTCGCGGAAATTGGGGATGTCGGGCCGTGCTCTTGGGTTGGCGAGGGTTGGTGAGAGGCAGGCTGGGCCGGCGGGGGACCAGCCTTGCCCGCTGCCTGTAGGTTGACCATCTCTTGGAGCAAAGCCGAATTGATATCCAGTAACGTCGAGATCCGGGCCTTCTCTCGGGCCACCGTTTGGGAGTGGACGAGGCCGGATAGAGCCGGTAGCTGAAGTTGATTGGATTGCGGAGCTGGTCTCTGCTGGGTAGGAAACATGTTGCCCGGGTTGGAAACCTGGATTTGCGAAGCAACCGATGCGTTTGTTACAGGCAGAGCAGAAGGAAGCTGCGCGAGGGACGGCTGGCCCGTTGTTGTCGGAGCGGTCGAATGAGGATATGGCGACAAGGCAGCGAAGTGCAAATTCGCGTGGGGTCCTGCAACAGAGATGATCGAGACCAGTTAGTGTATCGCTGAAGCAGCTGGAAGGTAGAAGAAGTCGAGGTAGTAACAACAGGAGGGGATTAGAGTGATACAAACATGTCACCAAAAAATAAGAAATAAAAGAAAATAAAAGAAAATAAAAGAAAAAAAAAAAAATCATCACCACCACCGGGCCCAGTCCAACCACTCCGGTGGCACCGATAGGCAGTCTGCCACTTACATCCGTTGATATGGCAAACGGTGGACATGACTGATCACAGGTAGAGTGATTTCGAAGGGGTGTTCTGGGTATTTGAGATCTAACAAACTTGGCAACTTACCAGACGAAGATGACTGGGGTACCGTCGACTGTATCAACGTTCCACCTACGTTGCCTGCATGCACTGCCATGGGCCCAAAGGACGATTGCTGATGTAGGAGGGGGTGCTGATGGTGGTGGTGGTGATGGTGTTGTTGTTGTTGTTGTTGTTGTTGTTGTTGTTGTTGAGGCTGCTGTTGGTGATGGAGAGGATGGTAGACATGTGGCGTTGTTGCTTGTTGGGGATAAGAAGGGATCGCATTATTATTCAGATGATAAGTACCATGGATAATAGCCTGGCTTGTGACAGGATATCCAGCAGCCGGGGAAGAGAGCATCGGGTTGGTATGCTGCTGCTGCTGCTGCTGGAGAGCAGGGTAACCAGTGGGGTTGGGATTCATCGTCATCATTCCATCTCAGGCCAGACAGGGCTCCGACCTTTTAACTAGTTAACTTCCACAGAGTGCACACCCCCCTCCCCCCTCCTTTTCTTATTATGACCCTTTTTTTTTTAAAAAAAAAAAGCCGAGACTGTTGTTAGCCTGTCAGAGAGTGATCCTCTCACAACTGATGAGAATCAATTTAATTTCCAACAACGCCTCTTGCTTGATTCTATGATATCGACAAGGAAGAAGAACAACGGCTGGATGGCGTGAATTCAGGGGTTGGGACTCAGAAGCGGATGGGAACGGAGTGGCTTCGTTGGACTGGCAGGTATGTACATACAGTATCATACCTTTCTGTATGATACTCTTATCGTTATAATATTTCGGTGAAGAAAATGAGCACCCTGCAGTGTCGGAGGAAAAAGACTGCTGTTTGTGCACAGCAGATCCAACGGAAATGGATTCCGTCAACCAGTTTTGGGTACAGTGTGAGTTGATTGGATAATCACAGGTTGATGGACAGGAAACCAGGAGGAGAAGGCGGAGGAAGAGCGGAGGAGAGAAGGCTGGACTCTAGATAGCACACAGTTTAGAGTATTTGGTTGTCAGTTTCTGTTTGTTAACAGGATCGGGTGACAAGAAAGAGTTTTTTTCTTTTTTTTTTAACTCATGAAAGTGTTTGGCTGGATGGAGTTACGATCAAGTCACTAATAATGCAATGACCAGGTTAAACTCGGGTGCGGGTGGAGAACAACGCTTGGGAGTCTTGGGATATCTGTCCAGATCCACGTCTAGAGAGATTGTTATTGGATACAATGTGATGCAGAAAACGCAAGTAGCCGAGATAACTAAACAGTGGATGAGAATGTATAAGAGTGGACAGTGTGGGTGGGGTTGTAATGCAAGGGAATCATCGATTCATGTAGAGTGTGTACATAGGACGAAAATAAAGTAAAAAGAGAAGTACATACAATAATAATAATAAGTTATTATCATTAGTCATATCATACGATCGGCACGTGATGATTTGTATTATAATGTATATTAATATTATAATAATTCTACATACTATCATATATGATAAAAGGATGAATCTCTTTAATGGGTGAAACATAGTAGATTCCTAGATAAAGTTCTGATCGTACCTGAGATTCCTCACTGCTTGACTATAAATAATCTACAGTAGCATCTTCTCGGAATCTCGGGTTAGAGGGATACTCGTTCTCCAGCACAGATGGATGATGGATCTCTCGAAACCGTCTGGTGCTGGAATGAGAGAATGATTAAGCTCTTGCTAGTTCCATTCATCAAGGAACAAGGGGGAGGCTCATTACTGTTGTCCAGGATTTGTCCTTTTTTCTTCGCAGAAAACGCAGGCAAGAAACGATCAGTCAGTTAGTGCAAAAGACGAATTGTTCGACTCTGTGACAATGAACCGGATCGTTTGCAGAGGTCTGGAATTGTAGCCTATCCTGAGTGCAGGCCCTAGGTCAAGTTCCCGGGACTTTGGTTGCTTCCACTCTGGCGGGCCGATATTAATATTTCAATATTAAGAAGTGGCGGTCAGCCACGAACCCCAGACGATCGGTAATAAGCATTCGCCTAAATATGCAATGTCAGATATTCCCGTTTTCTTCGCTTTTCACAGCGTATATAAACATACGAATTGAAAAAAAAAAAAAAAAAAAGAAAGAGATCCCTCCTTTCGCTTGTGATGGAGAACTGACTGGTGAAAGCACCTCGGACGATTTTCTTGCTAACTTCTTTTCTGCCTGGATTTCATCTGCTCAATCCACTTCTCAGCGCTAGTAGCTGGAACAATATAGATCTTGATCAGTTCATCAACTACCTCCACTTTCCCACTCTTGAGGATTTGTGACAGCGGAAGCTTCTTGCCCGCCTGTATAAGCCCACCGGTCGCATTCTCCATATAACAGTTGACGCGGGACAGTTCATATTCGTGGTTCGAATCCCACGGCAATGGGAAAACATAGCTGAGATGGTGGGCAATTGTATCCGACTCCGAGAAGGCCTTGATGAAGTCCGACTGAGCATCCAACGGATAAAGGAAGACTGAGGGGAAGACAAGTGTACTCTCAATTGAGAGCGGATCTGGCGTCAAGTGCATGCGAGCATCCTCCAGGTTGGGTGATTGATCAGTGATACGAACTCGGATCTGCCGGGCTTGCAACGCATTGCTTAGCACTAGCTTGATCTTGTAGGCACGCTCCTCTTCCATGCGCTTCTTCTCAGTGATAGCTTCAACGGCTTCCTTGCGCCCACCGATCCTGGAGGCTATCTCTTGTAATGGTCTGTTGTTGGGCTCGAGCTCGAGGCCACATGTCGCTGCATCTTCAGCTTCAGGGAGCTTTCCAAGAGCCAATAGCGCCATGGCAGAGCGGTAAAATGCTTTCGTATTCTTAGAGTTGACCTTCAAGGCAGACGCGCAGTCAAGGGTTGCGGAGCGGTAGTTCTCTGGTACCCTATCGTCAGCTGCAACAATTTATCCGCGCAGGAAATCACGTTGACTGCCTACCAAGTTTCAGATTGCACAGGGCTCGGTTTACATAGCATGCCTCCTTTGTCTCCCGTAACTGCAGAAGCTCCGTCTCTATGTCCGCTGGTTGCTCCCACTTATCCTCCGATGCGGTCAGTACGGCGATGCCGTTGGTATAGCATTGCTTGGCGTAAAGCCACGAATTCGCTTTGGCGGCTTTATTCCCGAGCTCACGACAATTCAGGGCAGCTTCTGCACGTGTTCCTTCATGCTCGAGCGCGCGAAGGGCATCGAGAATAGCATCGTCATCTTCCTTGTGACGCCTCCAGTCAGTAAGACACCTATTAGGGCAATATATCATAGCAGGTGTATATTCAAGTTAACATCCGTACCTTCCCAGTCCAACAGCCCCGCGTCCTTCATGAAAAGCGGCGTGCTCTCCTTGCTATCGGCTGTCTCGTTCTTGTTCTGCAACCCGGGTGGTAGCTCAGGGCCTTGAACATGGTCCACTTCTAAGAGGGGCTGAGAGGCTCGGTGTGATTGGAGGGAAGCACCAAGATCACCAGTACCCATGGCGAATCCCGGTGTAAAAACAATGTGTCATACAATAACGTTCAAGGCCAGGACCTCAAATATAAAACGGCGTAACTATGATAAGGCGGTAACTAGGGCGGACTACCCGAGGCAACGCTAGAGCGAACTTAACCTAGTCGGAAAAGCGGGTCCATGGGCTGCCACTTCAAGCTAGAATATTTTTGATCTTAAATGCAAGCTCAGCTTTTAGTCTTTCATACGATATGGCTCAAGTTTTTTTATTACCTACACGCACTTAGCAACTGTATTGAACTGTTCGACCCAAACTACTTCACAAATCGCAACCCCCGCTAACTATTGACCAATTGCAACGTCAATTCCTCTTAAGCTTCTCTAACGTACATGTTATTCAGATATTTAATCTGTACACTCTGTAACAATCTTGTAAGCAGTTCGGTTTTTGTGAGCTTTAATTTAAATAATTCTATTAATACCATTGCAGCATGATCGTTCGTCAACAAGGTACATTCATACTGAATGATGTTTGATTGGCTCATATGCTACAGTTTGAGATGCAAGACAACTGATCATACCGTGCTATTTCATCCTATATATACAGGCTTTTCGAACTCGATGTATTGGTGGACGTGATGGAGAAATGGACGGAAGGCAGATATCATGTTAATTGCTGGAGGGTATTGCATATGTAGCTTATTCACAAGAATGAAAGCCAGGTACTATATGAACTTTATTGAACAAGAGAAGAAGGCCGACGACGAGGAATGAATCTTCGAACAAGAATCTCAACAACAACACATACTGCTCATTTAGATGAGGGATAGAGGATCGTTGTAGCCCATTGTCTTTACCCAATGCGAATTTGTAACCAATCAGGAATAATAGAGTTTTTACAGTTTGCCTTGGAAGGCAGCTAAAGGCAGCTGGGCTAAAGATCTATCTTTCCTATACGCCTTTTGTTTCTGCCTGAGACCTTTTATAATTAGTTCCTACTGATCATGTATTAACCATTGGCTTTAAAGCCGTGGGCTGTGTAGCTTTGCTTTTACGATTGTCACTTGATTTTATACAATTATATCCCATTCGCTGAGCTAGGGTTTAAGCTAATATCCTAAAAAAACGTGGCATTGAGTTGCTGCAGGTTTTAAGGTTTAGTTCGTCTAAGCCCTACTAGCCTTACATTTGATAATTATAATAAGGCAAGCTCTATATCGTGTAAAATTCGGTCTATCCATCACCTATTTGCCAACGAAATTAGAACACTCTTTGATCACCAGGGTTTTGGGTATTATTTTGCCCTCCTTCGAGGTAGATTTGCCCTTCCATCACATATATTCACACCGGACGCCCTGACCAAACGGAGATGGGGTCTCAATGTGCCGCATTTTTGCCTGTTCTATCGTCCTCGCCACACTTTTGCCCTTGTATTAGAGCTTTCAGGTGAGGAGATTCTGCAGAAAGTCGTTTCAATACATTGGTATGTTAAAGATATAAAAGAAGAGACTTCACTCCTGTCTTGAACACGAACACATCGAAATCATCAGTCGCCCGTCTCACACCAAAACTTGAAGAGTTTTACCTTTCTCTCTTCATCTTCACTTGATTAAAATCTCGAGCTCTTGAAATTATTAAGGTCATAAATTGCCGTCTCCCCTTAAGCTTTAGCCCAAAACTTGAAGCCGGTGTTACCTTTCTCTTTCCATTTGATTACGGGTTCAAGTTCATAAATATGGCTTGCAGCCGTAACAACTTCAACGGTATGTACTCAGCACTTGGCGCTCCGGAAAGGAGATGCGCCTACGAGATCCTTCATTTTCACGCTCACTGAATCATGCTTTTCTGTTCGAAGGTCAATTGACTCGGGGGTATAAAGCTAATGAAGCCATAACTGCTATATCCGACTCCACACGACCAGCAACTCTTTACATATGTTGCAAATGTAACGATGGGCCAAAGCTCTTTGAGAACCAGATTCGCTGTGTCATGTGTAGTCACACACCTTGTGAGGTGTGTTTTTATCCCAAGTACTGATATCATTCGCAAATTGTGAGTTTAGCCAAAACATACACATCTAGACCAAGCTTAGGCCGCATAGCTAACCTCTTCACCTACGTATAGTGTGACATTTATCTCCCTCCTCTTCTATTGTGTCTTCTTCATCGGCGCTGGACGTCGGCGGGATCCTTGTCTCTTATCAACCTATTTCTCGTGTCTGCGTTAGATCTAAGCCACCTGGCCGACTTGCTAGGAGTGAATTTACAAACATGTAGCCAGATTCACCGTGCTGTGGACTGGATGATGGCCGCTCTGCTAGTTTTTCTCGTTGTCGACCCTTTTCTTGGAATATTTTCCACGGTGATAGTACGAATGCCTTCCCCCCTCATAGGGCACTGCGTCTTTTGGGGTTTGATCTTGTGCAGATTCCAGCGTGCATTTAGATCTGTGGGAGTTCGGTGGATTGATTTTGGTTAGAGTATTAATGTGAAGCTATAAGTTTATTCATGCTTAGCATCGGTCTAGCTGGCGTTATGGGCAAGTTAAGAATGGGGACCTGGATTGTATGTGCTATCGCTTTTATTGGATGAGGCCTTTCTGCTTTTCAATGATTTAACAGCATTACGCGGTGGACTTTTTTTATTCCTTTGTTTGGCGGTGAGCGCTTCAGCGATTTTTTTCATATAGGGCAACAATCAGGGAGTACTTTTCTTTTATACAACAACTGTAAGGTTACCAAGCGCATTATTAATGTTCTGAATGCGCCTCGTTGAAGGGCTGTTGCCGGCCCACTATGGATCTAATGTACATATGTACTGCTACATGTACTGAATAGTATGTATTGCGTCGAAAGAAGCTGAAGAATAAATAAAAGAATTTCATTCTGAAATGGCACTTTTTTGTAAAATTAAAAACGCTGTTTTTATTGTTTCTTTACTTGTCCTGTGTAGGTAGTACTATGTAATGCATATAATGCATATGGTTATGAACTCATGCATGGAAGCTTCTAAGGTTCCCATAGCCATGGGATAAATTAACTTACATACATATGTATGTGAGTCGTTACTACATAACCCTGGTACTTCCAATAATAACTTAACTTTGCCCTTTCATTTCTGTTTAAGTAGGGCGAATGAGCCCAGCAAGGGGATCAGCCTTTTGCCCACTTCAATCTAGGGGCACCTAGATGCCTTGCAAGTGGGGGCTTGGAAAGGCATACAGCTAATTAGCAGCTTGCTGCTTCTACAATCTCACCTGTGCATGTGACTTCTAAGCTTGGCGGGTTGTAGGGGCTTTCTGAGGACAAAATTTCGTCCCGTCGGAACCTGGCGATCTGGTTGGC
>NPHW01003075.1:0-12886 GCA_002240705.1 Elaphomyces granulatus
TTTTTTTTTTTTTTGAGAAAAAAAAAAGATCTTTCGCAAAAGAGAGGCCAAGGAACAGTTAGCTTGCTAATGGCAAGCCACTATGGCCCGAAGTTTCAGAGATTTGATTGACTTTCTATTGGCAGAGATCGCTCTCTGTGGTGACCAGGGTGGGTGCTCTCTTCTCTACTTGTACGGTTTTGCTGTAAAGGGTGTTGTTGATTTCGTATGTCTCCCGTCAGTCTGCAACAAGGAGTTAATCCCCTTTTACTTCATTTGGATTTCTAGGCCTGTGTTCGTTGTCAAGACTCAAGTATTGATTGATCTAATAATTTGTTTTCCTTTTGTTTTAGTTTTTTTTTTATAAAAAAAGAAATTCTCCTCTGCCGTCTTAATTTGGCTTGATTGTATTTTCTTTCCCTTTTGATTTGAAGATGTCATATTCTTGACAAAAATTTACTGGCGACTCAAGGGTGTTGCGGTCGTAATGATGTCAAAATTGATGTTGTACTGACCAAGTCCCAGGTGCCTCTCCGTCGGATCTCTTGGCGTTTGTTGATGCATTTTATAGTAGTCCCCCTAGAGAACAGAGACCGTATAAGCTAGATGCTCTGTCCCGTCGGAAACCTGTCATCGATCGTCGGTTTCAGGAGAGGGTCTGGACTTGGTTGACGAAAAATCCGGAGGTCTCTGTCGGGAAAAAACGAGAAGGAAACGGGCTTTCGCTGTCGGAGGCGGAGGCTGGTCAGCGCTCACCGGCAGATATCTCCGATGAAGAGATTACTTCAAAGGCTCCCGGCTCCCAGGCACCGGCTTCCCCCGTTCAGAATGGCTCCCTTCGAGTTTTTGTCTCAGAGGAACGAACCTGGCTGGCCATTACCGGCCATAAACCAGACGAGTCCAGAGTATATCCCACAGAATTCGCACTGCTGTCAATCATCGCATCCCGGAAATCTGAAGGGATCGTACAGACTGACCTGGTGAAGTTGAGTGGTCAAGACAAGAGATCCGTCCCGAAGAGAACCGACATGCTACAGCAAAAAGGCTATATTGAAAAACGAGCAGTCCAGGTCAAATCGTCGAGGACGAGCTTATGTACGCTGCGAAAGTTTGTCCTGGATAGACCAGCCTTCCCCACGACCGAGACGCCTCCCGAAAGGGGAGCTGGAACCAAGCACCAAACGGGCGACATCATCGACTTTAAAGTATTTACTGATCGGCTATTTGAAGTACTGCGCGAATTCAAAGTGATCTCACGCTATGATCTGAAGAAAATCCTAGGTTTTGCCGATGGCTGGCGGTGGAGAATTCTCTCCCGAGCGCTTCAGAAATTCGAGCGAATCGGCTGTGTCCAACGGGTGAGGGCTATGTCTCAGTATGATGACACCCGGAAAGCATTACATTCCTGTGTGATGCTCACTCGAGATCCATCAGAGAGAGATATTCAGTTCTTCCTCGATAATAGCCGAAACTTGTTTTCCAATCTGAACCAGGAAGACGGTACCAACCATGAACTAGATGATGATATTGAGGCCGATGCGGTGAGAAGAGAGTCAGCCGTCCATCATTTTAGAACTCTGGAAGGGGTCAAGGAGGAAGTGGTGGACGGCGGGCGAATTCTTCCACAGTGGATGCCGGATCGAAATCTCCATAATCTAATTTTTGATGTAATCGACGGTGCGGGCACAACTGGAAGGACTAATTCTGTGAGCTGCACGGGGCAAATCTTTCAGTTGAAATGGAGGCTAACGAAAGGACACTATAGGATACCATTCGTATTTGCTTTGGAGGCTTCGTCCGTCGACCTCTCGAGAACGTCCTGTGTCGCCTGGTCGAATGCTGGCAAATGTCCCAGCTGCCGCACCTCCGACACCTTGCGCTTGTTCGAGACACTGCTCTTAACCGAACTATCACCCATTATATTCATTACTCTGCTAAAAATTTTAGGAAATTGGTCGAATCTGGACAAGCTTCCTGGGAAGCAGTTGAATTTGTCGCAAAGGATTCGCAAAGTGCAACTCTTGTTGTTCCACCTGTTGATGCTCAGGTCGTGCTTGATGCATACGGACTACCCTTAATAGATCCGACCCCGAATCTTGTCAAAAACGGGAATGCAACCCTTCTAGAGTGTATGGCCGCAGCTAAACCAACAGACTATATTCAGTCATCTAGCGATCCTATAGCAGTCAAGCAGGCTGATGGCACATATAGTAAGTTTTTTTTCTCTCTTTTTTTCCCCTTCCCCCTAACAGCGTCTTTCCAGAGATAGAGCGCGGGCGGAAAAAAACGGCACCGAGGGAACTTCGACAAGTATCAGACCCAGCAAACGGCCTCGATGGAGATGGGATTGATGGCGATCTGCAAATAAATGTAAAAGCCCAAAAGTTGACGAAAAAGAACCCGGCAGGCTTCGAAGGAATGTCTGAAAAGGCAATCTTGGAGGCTCTGGGGTTGGATGAGACATGGACTGAGTACAGTGTTTTCCTCATTGATCGTCCTCATCCTGGAGTTTACGTGACTCCTCGTGGCAGACGGCGTCCAACTGGCAAGAGATCAGGCCGGCCAAGGATTAGTCGCATTGCTGTGTTCAAGTCGTCGAAGCTACGGTCGTTGCCCTGGTTCGTGGAAACGCGATTAAAAACAGAAGACATCCTTGGCCTACGTCGGCCATCGATAGAAGTCGAACGCCTGGCTGCTGATCTTTCCTCTACCGACGACGCTTTATCCATTTCCGCCACTCCACAGAGCAGGCCGCTCGGTCGCGAGACTCGTCATCAGCCACTTGCGCCTACAAAAAGCAAGAAAAGAAGACACCAGGGAGAAGGTGATACTACAAATCCTAGAGAGATTCCAACCACTGTTACGACGACCGGGCGCAGGGGTCGGCAACCGAAACGTCCACGCCACTCGTCCCCGAGTTCACGAGTTCAAGATAAAGCCATCTCTATCAACGAGCGGTTACAATATAATGCTACCCATGTGCCGGCAGAACAAACACCTCAAACCAGTCTTTCTGAGAAAGTTATCGCGTCTCCTAGGTCTTCTCGCAACGTGGAAAAACAGACCACTGCTACAGAAAGAGCGACAAAAGCCCAAGAAGCACGTTACGAAACAGGGTCGCGCAAAGCACCGAATAAACGTCCTTTGGAAGATAGTGCACTAGGTCCTGATGAGTCAGAGAAGCAGCCCCCCATGAAGCGTCCTCGCAGATCCTTGAATTCTAAGACCACGGCCTCCCTCTCAACTCTAGCTCGTCAACCCGGAGCGAGCCATGCGGGTATAGATAAGGTAGAAGGGCGATCTCAGATTATCCAGGTGGTAATTGAAAACCCTGCATCAAGTATAACAAGTCTTGTGGGCTCCGGACGCCCAATTGTTTCAGTTACGAATGAAATGCATCCCAAGAGAGTTTCTGATGGACAAGCATTGTTGGGATTGCGTGGAAGCCCTGAGAAGAATGACGCTCAGCTTTCAAAGACTGAGGTCTCCCATGAAGCAACCAATGCAAGTGGGACAACATCGTATGAACCTCCGGCTCGACAATTTCAAAGACCGGCATATATCGAGAACAGCGAAAAGGAAGCCACCAGCATACTCCCTGTGACAGAGCTGCAGACGGAGATTGCATCGAATATTACGCATACACCTACGGCTCAAGAATCTACCTCGGCGAAACCGAAGAAGACAGCAGTGGAAAGGGGGGGTTCGGTCGCTGTACTTCGCAGAAAGATCGTATTGGAGATCTTGGAAAAGTGCGGTGGAGCATTTCCATTGGGAAACGAGCTGTGGTTTCCATTTACGACCGCTTGGTCGAAAGCCAGGCATACCGAGAAACCTGATTTGCGGACTATCAGGTCGACAGTGAAAGCCCTGGTGGATGCTGGCAAGCTTCGTCAACTGACATTCAGCGGGAAAGACAATAAAGGAGTTATGATTACGAAGAGTATAGTTACAATGCCAGACATTCCACCCGACGATCCTCTGGTAAGGGAGATGCGAGCACAAATGCTCGCTCTTCATCCTCGACACTATATCCCGCCGAATGCAGATATCGATGCAACAGCTACGAAGAATTCTAAGAACCCGAGTCGGGTACCAATTGAACCTAATGTCACAGTTCAGCTGCAGTACAAACCGGCCTGGGTCGTTGCTCGGGAAAAGAGAAGAGGTCGACATCTTATTGGCTCCGGAGAACCCCTCGTGGGGAAATCAGGTGTAATTCGGCTAAGAAAATTGCAACTTCTCCAAAATGTGGGGTTTTCTTTGGGTGGCTCAGCGGCAACTTTCAGATCCGGGGCATCAAGTGTTGCGAAAGGAAAACGATCATCATCCCAGCCCAGGTTGGTCGCAGGCCAGGGCACACAGGACGACCAGGTGACTGCCAGATCGCGAAATAATGGCCATTCAAACAACGTTGGGAGGCCGAAGCGACTATGGGGTCTGGTCTCGTCAATGGCGCCACATGCCATGCTTATGAATACAAAACAGACCTTTTATCCTACAAACGGAACCTTCGGTACAAATGCCGGCCTCGCAGCCAAGATCAAGGCGACCTCATTAAAGAGGAAACCCGTTTCTAGCCTTCCTCGGTCTCTCGATGACCTTCTCAGCCAGTCGGAACAGGATCAAACGGATTTCACAGGGAGCCCTGATCCACGGTCGAGCAAGTTCTTTTTACACAATGACACAATTGCCAGATGGGAGCTGCAAAACAAAGATCTTTTTGATATGAAGAGCAGGGAACTCATTTACATCAATCAAACAGTACATGGGCCATTCGAGGCATTGCCTCTCGAGGGCCGTATTGAATTCGACGTTGACAAAACACCCCCTCCTCAGCCAGCGCCGCCTGCCCCGCCAATGGTGACCAGGCAAGCCCATCGTCCCTTACTGCGTGCCATACAACCGGCAAAACCACGATCCGCCAACGACATAGAGTCACAAGGTCCTCCAACCCAATGTCGGCCACCTAGCGGTCCTGTACAGGTATCCAACTATCGCTGTTTAACAAAGTTGAGTGAACCGATTTCTACCAAGGAGCCCGAGAAGCCTTCGTGCCAACAGCTGGCAAATCGACCAACAATTCGGCGTAATCGTTTTCTGAGAACAATGCCTCAAAATCTGATCCGCAAGATAAAAGTGGCAATTGTAGTTATTAGAGCCCTTGTAGGAGGAATTGAAGGCAAAATGGTTGACTGGACCCTCTTTACGAGTGTTTTCCCTGAATTTGATCCCGGTTTCATTCAGGGCCGCGGAAAAGCCATTTTGAGTAAAAACAGGTTGCAGATGGCCAAAATGCAAAGCGACTTCCAGGAACGTTACGCAGAAGCATATGAAACTGACCAGGTTCCCGGCATCGATTACGACAATCTGGAGGCTTATGACTGGAAATCGATTGTTGACTGGGCCGACTCTCAACTTGATGTTCCGATATCAATGAAGGGACCTGACTTGCCAGCGACTAGGGAACAATTTGATAGTATTTTTGAAGTACGTGAAGAGCCTTCTACAACTCTCGACGAACTTTACGTCCCCAACGCATCGGTCACTATCAGCCGGAAACGCACTTTGTTTGCTAGTATTCCTTTTGCGGTGAGTTTGGAGGAGAAATTACAGAACGTAACTTCAAAGAAAAACTATCTCCTCTGTCTTGAGACCGCAAAGACTTGGGTTCGGGCCAATGTTATGGCGCCAGATGAAACCTACAATCCCGACGAGGCAAGAAAAGCCCTCGAACGACTTAGAGAACCGCTTGTTAGCGAAGCTGTGGACTGCCTGGTCGCTGAGCGAGTAATATCTATGGGCAACAGGGGCCGCGTTACCCCTGGGCGGAATTATGATATGTCAAGCTCCTTCGTTGTTACGCTCGGGCGCAAGCGCCCCCTTGACTCGGGAATGCTCAAGCGTGCCGCACATTTTAAGACGGATACCCTAGATGCTGATTTCCAAAAGACCGGGGTTTCAGATATCAAGTATCATGCAGAGGATGGCGATATATTAGCGATCATCAATCTAGCTGCCGAGGGCAGAATCACGCTAATGCCGCGCAATCCCCCTCGGGATAAGTACGGGTTGACGGATGGCGGATATCTGACAAGATTGATGGACAAGGAGAAGTTACGGTTCGACGTCGAAATATGGCCCGTCGATGGCGCTTACATTTACGGCAACCCACTTAAGGCGATGGTATCTACTGTTCCGCCTCCACGAGGTGATATGGACCTTGGCATACATTCAGTGATACCATTCATATCGGGACCACCCACTCCCGCCCCATCTCCGTCACTCCAACACGGGGTTTTCCCAGGAAGGGTTCCTATCTGGTACGACATCCATTTCCACTTCATCAAGACCATATGGGATTCAGTGGTAGCTACCGTCGTCGGCTGCGTTGCTGTCCGTCCTGGGATAAGTGCGGCCGCAATTGCGTGCATGATTAACCCAACCATGGGAGCATGGGAAGTCGAATTACTGCTCGAGTGGCTCGCCGACGTGAGAGTCCTGCGGCGTACTGAAGCTGGGGAATATCAATCTCTCACTCCAGAACGACGACCCGGATGGGTAGTGAACGAATGGTGGTGGTTAGCTATCTGTTGAGGATGTACCAACTCCCGACAACTCATTCTCCCTTTTTCTCCCCAACCTTTACCCTGTATTCTTTTCTCCTTTTGTCTTTGGTTTTAAGTCACAAAATCATTGGGCGTTATGTACTGCTCTTGGGGGGGAGGGAAAGGTTATTAGCGGACATTTGGGACTGCAGGTTATCCGGTTTATCCCCATGGATATGGTTTATTACTGGCGTTGCTTTGTATGATATACGATTTCACCCAGAGCTCTTTTGCATACCTAGGCGTCTTCAAGCTTAAATCGTCTATGTATAACTTATGTTTCTTTCACCTTCCTCTGCCGTTACATCCTGCTTCTGCTTCTACTTCTCGCGCATCATTTCTTCATCTTTCTCCGCTTCTTTCCATCGCCTTTACCCACACCACTTCTTTCCCTCTCTTTCTTCCACCGTCTTCCGTTCACAGAATGTTGTTAGTAACGGAAAACCGTCAATTACGTCACTTTGGAAGTAATGACGAGTTCGAAGATTGTATTAATAGATCTACATTATTAGGAAGAATTAATGGCTTGGCTTTCTCCCGGACGGGCCACCCGTGTAGCAACTACATATAATAATGTCAACCTACCTAGGTAAGGCAATACTGTCCGTGTCGCTCCGTGACCCATAATACTACATAGTGTTACTATATTGACTTCCTTTTTTGGGGACTCCTTTATTTAGATACAGTAGCTCCTCAGAACACGTTAGCTATATTTATAGCCTAAAAGGAGAATTCCCACGGGGGACCTCGACAGTTTACAGCCTGAGAGAAGGACACAATGTCATAGTCCCGAAATCTGAATTTCACAAATAAATGAGTAGGTATTCAGCCTCATAAATTGAGTAGGAAGTTCGAATCTGCCAACCCAATGGTATCATATGTAATCTGGAAAGTGAATTTCATAAATAGATGAGTATTCAGCCTCATAAATTGAAGTATGTATGATACATAGGAATTTTCAGAACCTTTCTCAATTGACCGACGACGACTAACATGAGCACGCTGCTAGTTAGTACATTTCTAGATTACATATGGCTTTTTATTACATTGTGCCAACGACTTGACAAAATAGAGGAGAGGTTGGACGTTTAACTACTGGTATGATATGATAGTATAAATAAAAGTGTTATGTAGTTTTGCAACTCAATGAACAAGTCTACATATGGGTACAACTCGAACGGCCTCCTGGAGACTCCATATCAACAAGGAATAAATTCATAAATAAAATAAACCACCGAACACAAATTGCAAAAGTTAGATCAGGGGCAGATTGGAATCTTCGTTCTCTGTAATAGCAGTTTACATGTAACATGAATCCAGCAAGCCGTCATGTGATCAGATAAACTTGGAGTTAAGTGAATTTTCTCAAAACCATGAGTACCAGCGCAATCACGACACCGATAATAGCTCTGTCCAGCCAAGGTCCATGGAACGAAGCACGTCGCGGTTGGTTGGCTAAGGTCGGGGTTGGGATTGGCCTCTGGGGTATGGTTGAACTTGAACTTGGGTCAGGCCCCGACGAAGTAGTAGAACTCGAAGGTTCTGCTGACGGCAAGTCTGTTGCATTTGCAGCAGTAGATTCGTGATTCTGGGCGTGAACCTCGGTATGCGATTCAGAGCCCATGGTCACCTGCGTTGCTGGGATTGCGTTGGAAGGAACTTGTGCTGGTGCTGATGTCCCACTGACAGAAGTCTGAGATGCGGTCTGACTAGTAGGCTCTGCTTCGCCGTTCGCAGGCTGCGATTTCTTATAATGCAACCTCAGCTGGTCTGGAACAACCTCCTTGCCCTCCTCATCAATAGAGATGCCCTTCTGCCGACACGTCTCTCTCCACTCGGTCAAAACCGCTTCGTTTGACTTGCCCCCGGTGCACACCTCACACCGCCATGAACGACTCTTTGCAGCCCACATCCGCCTCACATCATCGGTTGCATCCAGGCCGCCTATCTGACCCTTAGCACCGCCATCCATGAAGCTTCGGATTGCAGTCAAAGCGGTTCGGATGCCCCACGCCGGCTGCCAGGTCTCTTCATGGTGGCCACTGATGCTGAGACAGATCTCGCGGTTCACCTCGAATCGGCCCGACGGCGTCAGGAACCGGAAAGAAGGAGGCCGTAACGGATACTGCGGCGGCAGAACTATGCGGCCATGGTATATGCCATTTGCGTAGGGAGAAGGCGCCGGGGGCCCGGCGATGGTGAAATGCCAGTCAAAGAGATTGGATTCCGAGACCGGGTGGGCGCAGAAGTGTGGCGAGGGTGATGGTGAAGAGGCCGACAGTTCTGCAGCCTCCTTCATGAGGCGTCGGAGTGTTGGGGACATGATAAATATAATATGTAGAAGATAAAGAAGAAGAGAAATTTAATCCAACTTGAACCTATAAAGCCAGTCGAAAGATTGTAGAAGATAGTATAAAACTGGCATCATTTCATTATTAATAATAATAGAGCAAACAAAAGTTATCGTACTAGTAACATTCCAATGTAGCGAAAAGAACAGATTATTATACAGTAGTCGAACATGAAAGCTAACTTGAGACTATATCAAGAGGAAAGCTGGCCGGTTCTGTATCTGTATGTTTGTTTTATTATTATTATTATTAACGAGGTACAGGGTTCTATACTCTATTATTATTACATGCTGCTAAACATGGATGGTCCTTGCCTCAGGCCTTACCCACGGAACAACCAACACTCCTTGCCTCAGTTGTTGTTCCGCGGGTAGGGCCTGAGTAGCCTCAACACTCAGGTAGTAGCCTCAACACTCAGGCGTCGTACGCGTTATTGAGGCTAGGGCCTGAGTACCTGAGGCAAGGATGGTCCAATTGCGGATCATGGGGTATGAGTTGGTCAGGCCTGAGTACCTGAGGCAAGCTTTCCTAGAGCTCTCTTCCTGTTGTCGATCGACCAGGCCCTTTTCTTCCTAGAGTGAGTTGCAACTTTTTTCCTCGCTGTTTAGATTATTATCATCAATCGCTGACATTGTAACCGGCTGTTATGTATCAGAACTTAGAAGTCACTTGCCCTTCCCCACGACATGGCTCCAAGCCTCAACGCCAAACAGAACTTTTTCGTCCGTGGGAGACCCGGAAATCTTCAGCCAATTGTCATGAAGCCCTTGCAAAAGGGCTCGCAAAAACCAATACCTAATTGCGCCAATACAGTCGTGGAATATTAACCAGCTGAAGGGAAAGAAGGTTATCAAATTCGCTCGATTTGGATTACTCTCCAGAATCCAAGATCCTGGTTTGAAAAGCCCAATCCATGATGAGCTCTCCAGGCGTATCTATTCAGCACCAGAGAGGGGGGTTTTTCTTTTTTTTTCAAGCTAGAGACGTTTTTAGTTTTGGCTAGAGGGACTGCTGCCGTGGACTCAGCATCAAACAATCTGACGAAGCCTTCGCAATCTAGTAGGCTCCGTCGTTAGGTGAGTTAACCCTCATCAGCACAGAGTCTTATCTGAGGTGGCAAGTTGCCTCTCTCCAATCCAGAACATCCTCATAGCAAAACTCATTCCTTACACCCCCCACTAATAACTTTTGATATTTGGGAGCGTATGACGCTGAATTGTACATCCATCCGATGCCCTCCTCGTTTCCAAACTACCGAAGTGTATGCACTAGGTTAGTTTTCATAACCAAGCGGCTGTGGTCGATAAAAACATCGTCATACCTTTTAAATAGTTGGTTTTAATCAAAGCTAACCTAGATTGAAGACCCGTATTACGACGTCATTCTTGATTTGCGGACGATGGAGACTCCATGCCCTCGCCTAATATGGTGCCAACTGGAATCCATAAAGGATACGAACGGCGTCTCAGGTTTTACCTATTACCGATTACGATATGTTGGCGAAGAAGCTACTTAGGCGGAAGATTATACAAACATTATAAGGTATTTTCGTGCCTTCTTCGTCAATTAATTTATGCTGCACTTGTAGGCCTTGGAGGTTTACATCCGTAGCATCAAGCCAAATGTGTTTTTTTGTCCCCGGGTTCTGGTGGGAACACGGTGTAACTCACCCGGAGATAGATACTCGTCAACTTGTCGTATTCTGACTTGACTAATTAGATTCTTATCCATAGTATCCGCATCTATCCTACTAGGAGTTATAGTTATATTATTATATTAAATATGTGGAAGGTCAGGAAAATGACGGCTGAGCTGAGTTCGGCTCGTAAAGAATTGTGCGATGACATCAAAAGATTGGAGGAGACGGTCGACAAACGTATGGTTGCGTTTGATAGCAATCTGGAAGCCGTCAGAATGTGAGGGCCTACATAAGCCCGGCGGAGGGTGCTGAGTTTACCACCAGGCCACAACCAAAAAGGCACAAATGGATGACCAGGAGGTTATCCGTCTCAGCGTACTATATAGCTTGTCTGGACCAGGGTCCTGACACAGAAAGACCTTCGATGTCTGAAAAGCATTTCAAGACACAGATCGAAATGGTAGACCCGAAATTGGAACTGTCAAAGAAGTACGTTCAGGCAGAACTTATTAAGAGTTGAATCAACCCTAGACGCGGCCTCAGAAAGACGATTCTCTTCTCTGCAATCAAGATTGCTTCTAAGTATTGCAATACTACCCCAATCCAATATAAATTCTGGATCCTATCGTCTCGAGAGTCTGTGGGTTCGGTGGTGTATATAGCTCGTAGCTAGCTTTCACAGGAATTATTAATGTGAGCAGAGCATCCTCGCTCCATCGAGAGGTTATGAGACCCGTTTTGTTTTGCCTTCATCGTTTTTTCTATCAATTTCCATCAATTTTAACCTCTTTTGGTGTATGTCCATATATTTGGTTTTTGAGAGGGGTCACAATGACTAGAGGAATCATAGATGACCTGGGGGGCTGAGAAATGAGGATCAATAGACTGATGATATAAAAGGGAGCTGAAGCCTGCCCCGCGGATATCTCATGGGGGGTTGCGAGGCTTTATGCTATCATACTACATTTGTTTTGACCGTATCAAATGACCGAAGTAAGCTTCGCTTCTTCTTCCCCCCAACTACCGGCAATCGGCGGCGTGCTTTCAAGCAAATACCACAGGCGTGTTTCATAAGCCCTTTAAAATGTCCCGGCTGACAGTCTGACATAAAACGTCATCATAAGGTTGCCGCTTCATAAAATCGTCAACTCATTGGATAACTCAACCGTTATGGTGTCTCGCAACTACAAGCCTCTTCCAGGCCTAGCGATCCAATATGTAAGGTGGCTGTCTCGCCACGAATAGGTTGTTACGGGCTCCCATCTTGGATCCTCTCGAGTCTCTCAGTCAGCATATCAAGCTTCTCCCAGGTTTGATGGTCCGGTTCAATATAGGCGACAGCCTCATCGCAACACATTTTCGTAGGGTTCTTATTCATTTGCTGGTTCAACAAATCGACCTCTGGACCTTCCTTCATCGGTAGCTACACTTTCCGCGCTCATTGGTCAGGCAACATGGTCCAATAACTTCTGGGCCGCTTCTCACGGCAGCCAGCCTCGGTGAAGTGTATGCCTCAACTTAAGATCGTTTTCAACTGGACATTACAGCCCCTTGGCTTGTGTCTGGCACCTTTGACACTTTCGTCTATCTGTTAGACACTTTTAGCCTCTCATCAACCGATGTGATGGCTTCGCCCTATCTCGGAAGGGATTTCGTAAATGTAATGGCATCTCTGTGTGAGGCGAACCGATAGTGCATGGAATTGTCTCAAGCCCCGAACTAACTCGAGCGCTGTATGTCCTTGGCGTCCCTAGAGCACTGCTGTTCTTCCGGCACAATCTTCTGCATCATACGTGACGATGAGACTTTGCTGTGTAACAATATAATTCATTTCTTTGGGTTCTGGTAACAAGTAAGGCGATTAGCCATTGGTCTCTAATAGACTGCTTAAACTTAAAAGGACAAAGGGGTAATAAGAGTGATCTTCAGCCCCAAGAACTATCAATAATCAATCAAAGCTGTCTAGTTCTTCCAATGGGTAATAATATGTCCCATCCACGATTGCAAATATGACTAGCCTGGTAGCACTCTTGCGTATCCAAAATCGCGCATCGACGCAGTCGTCTGGGGTAGTGATTTGTAACAGCCTAAGCTGTTGGGGATGCGAGAGGTAGTAAAAATTGAGATAATTCGTTGGTCACAATAATGAGGAATCAGGTATCAACTAGATGACATGGGGGCCTGAGAAATGAGGATTCCTATGGGAACCCCGACACCGGGTGCACGGACCACATGGGACACGTGATGGATATCAACTAGGCCCCGCTCGTTACCCCCTCCTCGGCGCTAAACCGCAAGCGGCGAGGCCG
>NPHW01003080.1:0-17939 GCA_002240705.1 Elaphomyces granulatus
TGGTTAGAAAAACTCCAGCAAGCCTGTGGCTAGAGGGGCTCATCTTAGGTACACTACCCGTCGTTGCCTCAGTAACCCGAGCTAACCCCATCCCACTCCAGGACACTAATCTGAAAAGTGAATTGATAGACTCATAACAACATTATCAACTGGTATATAAAGAGGATTTCATCCGCTTCATCTTTACATTAGCCAATAGTATCCACGAGGACCACCGACCGGATATATTTAATAAGCCATGCGATAAAGATACCTGTTATATATTTTTAAAATATTATAGCTATGACATCGATCATAGAATATCATCATCACTGTACATTACATCTCACTCTAGCTCCCTGCCGCTTATATATATATGGATATTCTTGCGCATTGAATCACCGAGCGCCTTTCTCCTTGACTCGCGATCGTACCTATTTGAAGGTGGCTTATAGCTCATATTCATAACTTATAAGTCTCAGGGCGGATCTCCTACACGTTTAAATTACAGGCGTCGTCTTTCTGGAGATCGCAAACACTATAGTATCTGTTATAACTTTGTGCTTCTAGAGAATAGAATGTATGTACTTACTTCGGTTCACGCCATACAGGGTTTGGGGCTATATCTGTCAGTGGGAAATTATACAAGAAGCCTGTCAATTTAGTGCCAGCTGTCATGTAGAATTGGCCACAAGTATGATTCACCATCCCTCCTAGCATCCAGGTCGTGTTATCAATAGGCTGCTGCAGTGAAGGGCAAACCGTGGAAATATACTGAAATTGTCTGGAGCAATAGGCCGCGGTCAAATGAATGTCACAGCCCTGGTTTGCGGAGATAACGAAATTGAGCGAGTAATCTGTTGTCTTATTCCGGGGATGAAATGGATCAGGATAGACTTTGTTACGGGCTGCTTTTGAGAATATATAATATGGCCGTGCTCCTATGGCACGACTGAGTGTAATCGGGGTAGTGATATTGTTGCATAGGTTATCAACATCTGCCAAGGCCTCGCCCTGGTTAAACCATTCACCCCAGGTTCCATTTCTCTGTCGACCATTATCCATAATAGGATGAGGCCTAAGAAGTACGCAAGTGGGACTGGTCACCGCATCTTCATTCACAATGTTAGCTGCCGCGCCTGGAGACATACTAGTAGTCTGAGAAATGATAGATGGAATTGAGGCCTTTAAAAAAGCGGTTAGCCATTTGACTTAAGAAATCATAAAGGTGCAACGAAAAACTTTGCTTCTAAAATTATAGAAGATATCTTACCAGGGAGGTGATTATTGCAAGCAGTCGTAAACGCATGGTGACTATAATCGAATTGGTTAGCAGTCTTCAGAACTTAGAGAGGCCAGACTCCAGAGCCTTAAGCAATCTTTAGCGTTTTTATATTTGAGAGGAACAAGTCTCTCGATAAAGGAGGGAAGCATACTATATATCCAGGCCTCCGTATCAAATTCGTCCTGTAGCGAAATTGACTATCCGAGCAGACACATAGTTCTATGTACCTTTTGCATGATTATTAACAATCACAAGGGCCAGTTACGCACCCAATCAGAGTGGTATCGCTACACCCTCACTCTTCTTAGGTTTCTTCTTTGTCTAAAAACAAAGAGATATGGACTGGTGTTGTCAAAGAAATTGTTTCCCATTCAGCTTTGTTTGTAATATTCACACCTGAGTACAATACGAAAATGTAACAAAGCTAAAAGATTATGTTTCTTGGTTTGAAACTCTTACATTGTTTCATCTCAGGATGATATCTTATTATGTAGTCAAGACTTAAAATGAAAATATCATCCTCAAAGAACAATGAAAAGGATTGAAGGGATAATATTACGATATCTGCACCCTAGCAAATGATTAAAGAAAAAAGTTGGAAGATACGATAGTAGAAGAGACAGAGACAAAGAATAATAAAAAGGGAAAGAAAGACATGGAAGGGTTCCTACAGAACCGATGTCAGAGAACTGAGAGGCTGATTGGAACCCTCCCAGAGAATAAAATGAAATCAACCGTAAGGGCATTCATTATATAATTCATAGACTTTCGCGATTATGTCCATGGGTGATAATTACCTCTCCGGCACTGTGTCACTTGATGCGGCTTCTTCTAGGACCGATGATTCTGATGTCAAAAGTCTCAAGGTCTCCTAAGAAAGTTGAATTCTTGGCTGAAGAAATGTTTGATGCCAATGATCGTGATACCCTCTGAGGGGAGTTACAAATTTTCTGCAAGTGACATGAAACAGAAAAGCCTAGCCAGCTTCATTATGGAAGGAGCTTGTCTGCTGGAAATAAGAAAAGAATCGTAAAACAGAACGGTAGAGCTTGGCCAAAGATCGTTGGAGCGATCAGCTTCAACATAACGGCGATCGTCTTTAAAAAGGAAGATCGCACATGGGTGTGTAAAATAGTAAACAGCAACCAGACTTAACTACATACCATCCCCATAATGACCGATGAATCTAATTAGTCAAAATCAGTTCCTAAGACTGTGACACGAAAAACTGAAGCCAATAACTGTTCATTATGCTAGTAAAATTGAAATACCCCAACATTATACGGGACCCCCGAGCGCGTTCGCAAAGTACTATGTAAAAGCTTCTAGAGTGGAGGGAAGCTCAGAAGGCCTTTTGATGACTTCCGAGGCCTCTTCAGTACTCTATCAATCACAAGCCAACCTTCACGCGCAGTCGAATACCCGTGGATGGCAATCGCCTCATCCTCCATGTCCATACTCAACACACCCAGCCGCGCATCGTAGTGCAAGAGCTTCTTGGCAATTGGGTCTGCCAGAGGGGGGAAGTCTCTCAAGACCTTCTGCTCGTCTTCGAAAGCTGGTGAACGAATCCCAATCTGTAGTTGACGCAGAAGAGAGTAAACTTGCCCAAGGGGCTCGATCTCGCGCTCATATGCCCTGAGCAGCTCGATTACGGATTGGAGTGTTCCCAGGGATAATCCGTCGTAAAGGGTCAGACTTGCGAGTCCATTGCGGAAAATGGAGCCTCGCGAGAGGGCGCGTTGTAGCAAGCCTAATCCCGCGGTCGACGAGGTTGTCTCCACTTCTGAGAGGCTGTCATTCTCTTCGTGAACGACGACGCGTGTTGACATCCCCGCGCCCAAGTACAGTTTCCTCAGCCTGTCAACATGATAGACTCTATCGCTTTCTTTCACCTGGTAGAGCCCAAACCAGACCTTCCTCCATAAATCGACGATCTGGGACAACAGCTCTTGACGCTGACGCTCTTCGATTGTTTCGGGAGAGTTATCTGCATCAACGGCCCGGTCGGAGACGAAAGGATCGTCCTCTGTATCAGAGGTTAAAGATGTCCATGTCTTCTTGGCAAAATTCAGCATCGTAGGCATAGGGACAGGTTAATTCGCAAACCGAAGGAAGCAGCAAGTAGTATGTTAGTATGTTCAAAGGCCAGCATTTGGGATCTTGGATTCGGTTAGCTGAGCTACCCTGGACGAAGTGTCGCGCTAGGACAAGCGGGACTCACTTTCAACCAATCCCCTGCTTATGAATCAATATCAGCATTTTTCACTCAAACTCAACACGGCATGCCAATATGGATCATGAACTTCAAATCATCGTACCAGACTCCAGTATATTTTATGTCGACTACCTTGAGGTCCGTCTACATTCTTACATGCATGTGCCCACTTGGATTGCTCTACTTAAACTCCCTCATCCCTGTAGTTTAGTAAGGTCTAACTTTTCCTACATCATATTAATGACAATAAAAATAAGAATGACACAAATAATTTACAGAGCCTGAGCCGGAAGTTCCAAAGCATTGCAAGTCTCTTATTTATATTTATATACATGCGATCCTCGGATATGACCTATATACCAAGAAATGTCAATAATGTCAGATATCCAGAGCAGATACATCTATGTACAGTACAACAGACAATTCTTTCATATCCAATGCTTTTAGCCCTGAAAAAGAAACGGAGCAGGATGTTTAATGCGTGTGCGACAAAAGTCAAGTTGGTGAGTTTTCGAAAGGCAAACGAGAAAGAAAGATGGCAAAAAAGGGGAAGGATTCATGCATTGACGGTGGGTATTCCAACATTACCTCTCTTTCCAACAAGAATAAAGGAAAAGAAAAGGAAAAGGTCATAAATCATAAACTATACAAGATTAAGAGATGCTTTCCAGTTCGTGAATCATGTAGACCATAACTGCTGGGATAATACACATGTATCTCAAGGCGTCGCGGTGACGGGTGGACATAGGCGTCAAGAAGGCTGTTTCTTTTCAACGATCCGGTGTGTGGGTCGTCCGGAACGAGGATTTTGTTGTCACGACGAAAGCAGCCCCCCGACACTTCGGTTATTCACCGCCCGGCGCCTCCTCATCATCAGGTGGTGCTCTTCGCACCCAGGCGAAAGATTCTGGATGTCTTACTGCGTAGATCACAGCGCCGGCGATGGACAGGAGGACAAAGAAGACAATGAGAATAACAGCGATCGTAATGTTTCCCTGAGTCATGTTGATATTCCCCAGACAACGTTATAGAAAATCGTGTTATTCGTGGAGAGCACGGCGGCTGTTGCTACGCAACCTGCAGCTGACCGGGGTGACAATAGCACCAGTCTCGTCGACACGCAAAACTCCAGGAACGGAAATCTGTCCTGTCTGCAAGGCGAAAGGGAGGGTGTAGGATTTTTTTCACCTGTCGCACTGAGGTCGCATATGTCAGAATCCATATTTCTCTTGAATCGAGCATAAACAGGCTCACCTACCTTCACTCTGAAGAGGGCTGGATGATAGTAATCAAGTGGCTGTATTAGCCGCAGGCAATGGTGCACTTTGAGATTCGTCACCAGAAAGTAAAGGGATCAGATGGTAAGAAATCAGTGTAACCTAGACCTGTTGGAATGTACATGGCCCAGTATTTGAAGCGCCATGGCAGCAGAAGGTTGTCAGTCCCGGCCATTTCCAGCCATAACATTTTCCTACCCAGTGGCTGGGAAGCTAATAAACACGAAACTCCCAAGGTTGGTGGCTGGAAAGTGTTTGTGTTCCAGAGAGCTTCTGGGCCCACAACAACGGTAACTTCGGGAAACGGGAACTTTCCTTTGAACTTTCTCCCAACCTCCGACGGCCCACATCGGAACCAATCAGGCAGGTGTTAGGGTATCCACCTACACAACTTCAGGAAAGAGGTGAACAATTCATCACTGATCAAGTCTTATTATTATTATTGAGGTTTAGGGAGTACTGATATGAGTAATAACTATACTCCAAAATGTTGACTTGGCCTCATGTTGTCATGGCTTCTTGAAACTTCTTTTACAAGTAATCATATGTTTCACCATGTACATATCACCTAAAAAACAAGCATTTCTCTTTACTCTAACTTTACTATTGTGAATGATAGGCAATCTGTACTATATTTAGGTGAGGTCCACAACAATGACTTGGTATGTATATTAACAAGTTCAAGGGACACGAGATAGATGGCTTGATGGATGCTTCTTTGGCTGAATTACTATATGTATAGCAGCTAGAACAGTACCAAAATATGTTGACCATCAAATGCGGAAATTGGGGTCCAGTCCACAAGGAACCGATAACTAAAATAAATAGCGATACAAATAAAACAAAGATTGGGATTTATTCTATTATTGGTTATCATTTCCCAAGCGAGATTCGATCTCATTGTTGCCAAAGGAAAATCCAGATATTTGTTCTCCCTATATACATCTTTGTGTCCCTTTGTCCTTTATTGAACATATTAATAGCAGTAGGATTGTCATTCAAAACTATTGTCTGTAGAGCCCTTTGTCAAAACTACACAAGGAAATGGGAGTTACATATCCCTCTCGCGCTGCCCCATGGGACTTTCATTCCACGGCTTTAAATTGCCGCTCATTTCCAGCAACATATCAGTGACCTAAATTATATAAATACATGCATTGACACCTTTTTCCAGACGACAGTTCACTTTTGAAGATGTTATCTCGTCTATCCTTTGGCTCTCTCTCATCCTATTAAGTCAACTTCAAACTTGATCAAGGGCAGTTCCGCAAAAAAAAAAAAAAAAAACATGCCTCCGATGGTTAGATTACTGGAATCAGTGCGACGAATTCTGAAAAGAAAAGAGGAAAACTCTAAGAGGTTGACGACTCTTTCTACCTCTACCTCGGTCGACAAAAAAGAATACCGTCGTTCTTCCGTCGCAGAAGCAGAAGGGTGCATCTCACGACCACCTAAAGTGCCTGCCAAAGATGGACCAAAACCAGTTCCACCGGCCCCGAAGAACCCCCTGCCCTGGTCATGGACTTGTCATATATGCGGTTCTACATATCTCCTTGGCGTAACGCGCCGCTGCCTCCGTGACGGACACTACTTCTGTCCGTCATCCGACATGGACCCGAAAATGCTAATAAAAGTCTGTTTCTCCTCATTCGACTATATAGGTTGGCAGGAGTTTAACCGTTGGCGGAAAAGGGTGAGGAGAGCCAATCTGAGACCGATACCGACGTCCTTGGAAGTCAGAGGAAAGAAACTGTATATGGTCACAGAGCCTGTGTTGCATCGGAACTGCTGGGAAAAATGTGACTTTCCAAACGCTTGCCGTTTCTCACACGATCTTGCAAAGTACCAAAAAGAAGTACTGACATAGGCGGTAGCTCACTTTTTCTTCCTCTCTTTCAAAGTAATATGGGCTACTCTTAGGATGAATATAAGCATTTTATATCTCCTTATGTATATATTCTTCAATCTCATGAAAAATGTATTTATCGTGTGATGTTGGCAATCCTATTATTTCTCTCCTGAGTAATAAGCTATCGAGTGTTCATATTGCATTCGGGAGTATACGTACACACACACAGTCCGCTCGTGAGAAATGCTGTGGGATATCATATCATTCCAGTTTGGTAGATTGGCTTTATATGGTTAATAACAAACTTGTGATATAAAAGACAAAGGACGATTCGATCTCGAAATATCATAAGTTCTCTAGAATTGTTAACCGACTCTATCACTTACTCTGGGCAATGAAATGTTGTTCAGGTCTCCTTTTATTCAATTTCCATAAAGACAAGGAGTCGATAAGAGTAGTTAAAAACACCCACATCATTCTCAAGTCAATATATACAGGCATCGAGATGAGGATTCAAACCAGGTTGAGGCCTTTTTTGTTTCTCTTTCCCCAAGACAATTCAGGAGGAATGACATTACACATCGCACTCAGTCTCTCTACTATGTCCTGGCCGGTCGTCATTTGGGGAGCTAAACAAAAACCCAAGAAGTTCAAAAACAAAAGCCCAGGAAAGAGCATTTGAATAAGCTCTTCACGGAGATAATGGGTGTTAAACGGCATAAGAAAATGCCCGTGCCAGCTCAATTTTGAGAAACTGGACAGTTCTTATTTATTGTGTTACACTGAGAATAAGATTATGTATGAAAGACAAGAAGTTCTGATTCATATTGTCCGCCGCTAGTCCTAAAGGAGTGCGTGAAATATGAGCTTCAAAGCAAGTCTCTTGTGATCCATGCTATTATACCTTGCGAGTCATAGAATGATTTAATAGTGGTGGATATCAGAGAATGCTAACTAGTCAGAATAATCCCGCTCTTGCTGCACACGGTGCAGCTGTGTCTATCAGATAAAAGGAAATTGAAACTTCAAAGGACAAGCAACGGGTATCATATTATCTCATGCAATCACAGGCTGTCCTGTTCGTGGCTCTCCTCTCTATGCGAGCCAGTACCAAAACTTCTCGAATATGTTTGATGGCTCTTTCTCTGGCCACTGAATAGAGTCGAGGGCAGACTTTCCGCTGTAAATATCAATTTCCGAAGTTGGAATTACCTTGGTCCTCTTGAACACTTTCCAGAAGGCATACAACCCAAAGAAAATGGGAATGCCTAGATATGCCGTAAGGAAGTTGGTGACATCGAACTCTGGGCTCCAAGAATCAAATCCATTGAACACAATGATCACGGAGAAGAAAGCCAAGGCAATCCACGCGCTGTATGGTTGGAATGGACCCTTAAAGTCCAAGGTGTCCCGATCAACTCCTTGATCTCTCAGCCCGCGGTGGAACCTAATGTATGCAACGCAGACGGCCGACCAGGTAAAGAGACCCGCGATCGTGGTCAAGTTTTGGAACCACTCAAAAACCGTGCTGGACCCTGAAGAGCATGACATGAATGTCAGAAGCGATATGGATGCCGTGATCATAACACAGTAATATGGAACCCCGCTGGATTAGGAAGCTTTGGTTAGCAATGATTGCCAGATGCCGGTCAAGGGGCTTGGACACTAACCTCTTTGAACACGTAAGAAGGAATCTTGGAGCCTGACGATTTTGAGCAAGGGCATACAAGTAACGGCTGCCACTATATAAAAACGCGTTTGCCGAAGAAGACGCCGATGACAGAATCACGGCATTGATGATATGTGGAAGAGCTGGAATACTAGCATCATAAATCGCAATAACCCAGGGAGATGCGGCGGCAGATTTAACGCCACTCTTCTGGGCTGACAAAAGCATTGGGCTGTCATAAGGAACTAAGACCCCAATCGCGAGGGCACCAAGAACATAAAAGAATAGGATACGCCAAAAGACCCTTCGGCAAGCCTTGGGAATATTTTTCCGCGGATTGGCGGCCTCGCCGGCAGCACATGCCACACTCTCAACGCCAACATAGGAAAAGGCGGCATTGATGAGGGTCGAGAAAAGCCCCAAAAATCGACCTGTAGCGCCGTCGGCAATGTAAGGCCTCATTGCTCCAGGATTTTCCCAATATCGGAAGCCGATTCTATCGTGCCTCGGGTTGGCACCGAGGTCCACACAAAAGGCCATGATCAACAGGCCCAGGATGGTTACAATCTTGAGACTTGCAAAGATAAACTCAGCTTCACCATATATAGTAACGGCAAAGATGTTTAGGATGATGATGAGGATAATGATGATGGAGATCCAGGCAGCGACGTTGATGTCCCTCGCACCATCCCAGAACTGGATGACTAAAGAGGCGGCGGAGATTTCTGCACAAAGGGTGATGGCACATTGATACCATTGCTGCAAGATGTAATTAGAGAACTTGAAATGTTGGGTGATGCTTTAAGAGGGTGCACGTACATTCCAACCGACAGCAAACCCCATAGCAGGGTCGACGTAGCGAGCACAGAATTGGGGAATGGCGCCGGGGAGTGGTAACCACGTTGCCATTTCACCAAGGCACATCATCTAACCAAGCATTTCGTTTCTTCAGCTTCTTATCGAAGACGGTTTATTTCCATTGTCGGTTCTTACCATCGCCCACGCAGAAACCCCAGTGATGCTATAACCCAGAAGCACGCTCAGGGGACCAGCTTTCGTCAGAGCTTTCCCAATGCCGATAAATAACCCGGTCCCAATGGTCCCTCCCAGTGCAATGAATTGAATATGACGTGATTTAAGACTTTGGTTTCGATATTAGTAACTGATTCGTATAGACGTCTGCACTCTCCATTTCTTCAACGACCAGTCCACAGATCCATTGGGAATCAAGGAATGGCATTCTGAGCGAATGGAATTGCATATGCAAACCTACCCTCGAGACACGCATCCATATTTCTCTGCCATCATCTCGGCATCACCATAGATCTGTGCACCTTCTCCATTCTGAAGTTCCCTCTTATCAATCTCAAAAGTTGTCCCATCGCTCTCCAGCGCATCCAGTGGCGGTTGATGGCTCTCCATGATGCTATCCTTATGCAAATGGCAGAGGTGAAAATAGTTTCAAGAGTTCATTTATCAGTGATCCAAGACGATAGGCACAATATGTGCTTCATATGTCTTTCAATGTCGAGAGAGACCGTAGGTTGGCTTGGGTGTTACAGTTAAAGGCTTACACCGGGCGCAAGAAGCATTGCAGCCTTGTATGGTTTATATATTTGGTTGTGTATGTATTCTTAGAAGAGCGGGGGGCCACAGCAAACATATGTATGTGAACAAATATGTACATTAAAAGTATTGATTGCCACATTGGGGCACTCCTTATCTGCAATGTGGAGACGATCTTGGGCGATAGAAGCGTTGCCGCAAACACACAAGCTCTTCCCTAGCATGACCTACAATATGTAATATGAAGTTACCTATCATTATAATAAGTTACGATCTCACGAGTCACAAAGAAAAACTACTGGACTGAGTGTTGGCAAGGCTGACTGACTTTGCATCTCAAGCCTCGGCCCCTGACTACAGAGTGTTGGAATAGAAATGATTAGTTGGTCGGTGAGGTCGGAATGAATAGCGTAGAGTATATTTTTAGGCCTGATCGACAGGCGGCCCGTCACCACCAATGAAGTTGATCCCCTTCTACAGCCTATGCACTAGGTACATACCTAGGTAACTTTGTTATTAGGTTTCAACTTGCAGGGGAACCCCAAGTAAGTATGGGGAAGTTCTACAGTTCTACAATGGTTCTAACGCCGAACGCTAGCAAACTTATTATCATATGACAGCTCCATCTTATTACTTATTATTGCCGATGGGATTGGGCGTTCGAAACAGCCACTCCGCTCTTTATGTGGCAATTGCCAATTGGGTATATATCTCTTTTAGTTTGGGTCAACGAGCCTTGAGGATTTAACGAGGGGAGAGGGGATGAAAGGAAAGAAAGAAATCTTCTTGTGAAACCATCATCCTTGACGCATAAACGATTCTGTTAGCCCTGCAGCTTGATTCAGCTTCTACCCATTGATGTACATACATGTATCATATGTGCATATACCATATTTCGTGATACCAGGTTTTCATATAATACATGTAATAACTATGTAGGTACCTTGGTCCTACATATGGCCCCCCTTCTACTTGTAGTAATGTGCAGAAGAGGGACATGCTCCGTACCCGGGCCTGTTCATTAGAACTTGAATCAATTATATTTTCGAGTCTCCTTTCCTGTTGTGTAAACAACGTCCGTGTAGTATGTACCCGGGACATATACGACCTCGTATCAACAGGACCTAACATCGGTACTTAGTAGCCGGGATGATCTGGAAAATAGTGGCAGGGCGCGGGAGCCAATTCAACGAAGCCCCGGAAGGCGCAGCAAACTCGAAACGACTACACTACAACTTCCAAATGGCTCAAAAGCAAATTCACCAGAAGTAACTAGGGGCACAAATTTATTAGCAAGACATCTCGATTGTATGATAAAGTGAAAAAGAAGCCGGACCACACGCAGAATGGCGGAATCCAGGTTGGAAGAGAAGTTGGAGTATCAAACTTGCCAGCTTCTGCCGCACGGCGGCTACTGCCCGGGCTACTAGACACGTCGTCATCCAATATTCACCTTATTACCATCAAACGATAAGGATCATATCTTCTAGCAGCATTAACCGGGGATTTATCCGTGTTTATCTCAATTTGATTACTCATCATTCCGCCCCTTTGTAGTCAGGACCTACATAGAATAGTTACCAGACCTCCCCGAAGAAAAATAGAACTGGCGCATAAAATTGATATTGGCATACGTGAGCAAACGCCATTCTTCTGCCCCTTTTATCGTTGATCGAAGTGGCGATCCACCGTAAATTGTCAAAACCTTTCATCGAGAGAAAAAAGCACTAGGAAAAAGCGAAGAATTCCGCGAATGGGAAGCCGGCCCGGAACCAATATTTCCCTGCGGAATTCCACTCAGGCTGGGCGAGATCCGTTACACAAGAGGAAGTTTAGGTATGATATATACCGACACACGGCGACCCCCTCAGAATGTCGCGGAAAGTATCTAGCAGGCCATGATAAGCAGCAGATCACACAAGCACAAGAAAGCCTTTAATGCACAGGCACCCACCACACGCGACACATTCTTACACCAGGAGATATGAGAGTCCGGACAAATGCCAGGGCCAAAGGAGTGAACAACCAGAGGGGAGATATAACGACGTCACGGTCAGACGACCAAACCTACGCGGGATGGCAACCTGGTTGCTTGCTGTTCTTATTATAGTGTCGGGTGGTTGAGTTCTCAGTTGGGGTTGACCGCGATAGTTGGACTGTGCAACTACCTAGCGTGATTCGCTCCAATGGCTACATAATAATGCCCTATCGGAGGTAGTTAAACAGCCCATATGATACGTAAATGAGTTAGCTAAAAGTACTTATAATAGACAAAATAAGTTAATAACGAGTGGACGAGATCTTCTATGATATCCGGCAGTTCAAACATTTAGTCGACGCCGAGTATACTCCAAGGCTCTAGTGTCCGCGGTTCCATTTTTGATTATTATATTATATATTTCACTGCTTTGACTGTGGTGCAGACCTCAACATTGATATGAGCCTTGAAAAAACGGGTGAGAAAGGGGTTGTATGGAATAACGCATCGATTTGAAACGTTCTGTCCCCAGGCCACATCGAGGACCCTTCGGATAAAAAGACCTCAGTTAGTACTGGAAGCACGTGAAGGGGCATATTGTTGTGTTTAAACAAGGTGGAGGATCTTGTTGCCACAGTTCTCCCTCACCCTCTCTTAGAAACTATCCACCTATCTTGGAGTGGTTCCAGCCTCGCAGACGTCGGGCATCTTCTCCAAGTGCGCAAGTCCCGTGTAAGGGCTGCCCTGTCGTGGCTCCAAAGAGACAACCCACTTTACGAGCACACATTCAACCGCGCAAACCCGCTCCCTTCCCTCCGGATGGCACTCTATCGATCGAGCAGCACCATCCCTCGCCTCCAGAGGATGCCGGCCGCGACGGTGAAGTCGTTTATGAGGCATCATCCTCCGACATGTTTCCTCTCGACGGGCCAGCCGAGGCCGATAAGCTGTCTTTCTTAGCTGACGCTATCCAAACGAGTCAGAGTCGAGATGCCGACGATGCTGAGCCATGCGCTATAAGTGAACAGCCGTTCATCAGAGTGGAGCGTGGTGCCAACTTCGCAGATACTCTGCACGAGGACTTCTGCACGAGGACTTACTCTGCACGAGGACTTCTTCCCGCGGACCTTTTCCCGTGGGGGAGGGGTGGTTCAAAGGCACTGGGTGTCGAACCCCAATCAACAAGATGCTTCAGAGCCTGCTCGGCACCATTCCAATCATACGCTCAATTACCGAGCCATGTATGTTCTGCAACGACACGGCAGCCGGTTTGCCACCCATCCCATCTTCTGTTTTCTGGTCTTCAACATCCTCCTCCGATCCTCCAACCGCATGATCCGCATGACAAAGGATTCTTTTCGGAAACTTGAACAGGTTTATGGCAGCTTGACGGCGGACTGCCTAAAAGCAGCCGAGGACGAGATGCGAGGGACAAGGACCACGTCTGACCCCGACATATCATTCCTGCTTCGGGAACTATCCATGCGCAGCCACTCTCAAACGAGACACGACTGCTGATGCGGAGGAAGACACAAAATCCCAACGACATCAACAACCCGATAAAGATGAGGCTCTCCATCCACAGCTCCACGATTATGACACGGCAAAGGAACTTCTAGCAGATCTTCGAGGAAGGTATGACAGTATCGCCCTCAGCACCATGGATGCGGTTAGCTCCGTTCCTATCTCAGAAAGAGATCGCCCAGACTATCGAACAAGGAGATGATTCCAACTGCGGTATTTTTCTCTATGCCCAGGGCATGCCTGTAGTTGTCAACAAAAATATATACACCGGTTGTGAATGGGGCTGAGTTTACCGTTGCGGACGTCTTCCCCCATCCGAAATGCCCAGGCTTCCATCTTGCGGACGATGTCACCATCCGCCACGGCCCACTGGCCATATTATTACAGTCGCGGGAGACACGTCCCAGCACTCCCAACGGGGACAGTGTTCATCCGGCCTGTGTCACACACCGTCGATCCAGCCAACTCCCTCTTCATCTTATCGGGAAAATGCACTCACCGGGGATTGCGAGTTGTCCCGACCTTTGTCCTTACTGACTATAAAGCCCAAGGTAAGATCTTGGAGCTGTGAGGAAATCGTATGACCAATAGCCTTCTAAATGCGACTTTACTAGTCTTTATATACAGCTCTCCAGGTGTGGGACACTACAAGGCATCAAGCTTCTCAGTCCCGTACGACACCAGGATTTCATCTGGAATAAGCTAAATGAGAGTATAGCTGATGGAATGCAGATCTTGAGGGATCTAGCAGCAGAAGCGAGACGGATATTTGAAAGTTAGCGAAACCATGCATAGGTCAGTGTGAGATACCATTTGGCAAACGCCGAAACACACCGTTTTTGCACAGAACACACGCCTAGGGCGCTTACTCAGACCCCTAAATTTCATAAGGCGACCTCACCACCCGCCAATCATCCGGATCATTCTCGCCTCCCTTCCCGAGCCGAAACCCCTTCTGTTCCTCACAATAATGTTTCCACCAAGTTTCGAAGGCCTGTCTATTGTACAGTCTTCTTGGTGGGCCTTCTCCATCTCCGAAGCGGTCCAGAATGCGGTCACAGTACATCCACATGCCCTCAACATGGTGGGGCAACAATGGCTTCTTGTCCTTGCGTGCGACCACTACAGTCCCGACATATGACTGCCACGCCAGGGGCGCAAACCCGGAGTCGGCGTCAACATTGAGATACGTGGCGATCTGGTTGTCGAGGTCGGCCCGGTTTGCGGACTGAGTGCCTACGCGGTGGAGGACCAGCGGGACCTCGACGAGTCCTGGGACAGGAGGCACGGGCTGCGAGAAGATGGGATGATCTGCGGGAATCGTCGTAGCGGACCAAGGCGAGAATCTGCGCTTCTCAACGTCGCACCGGACGATGACGGCTTTGATAGACCCTGAGGCGTCGTGTGTTGCCGCCAAAGCCGATGCAGCCGACTGTTGGGCGTCTGGACCAGGTGGTGGGTTTGCTTTAGGCGCAGGGGCCTGCTGAGGCGAAGTTTCTGGCTCGGAGTCGGTGTCTATATTGTCCCATTTCGAGTAATCGATAGGCCCCATGGTGGATGATAGGTAGTATGAACTAGGAAGATTTAATACCATTGGGAACTTCAAAAGCGTTGCGCATCAATTACCTAAAATCCGGCCGAATATGTAGCAAGCTGACAATATTTCTTTACTGTCTGATATTTTTGATATTTATTGTCACGAAGGTTAAACGGAGGGGCAAACTTTCAATGTAGCAGACAAGGATCTGGGCCGCCTGTTGATGAAACAAGGCGTGCGTTGATGATTGATTGATACTATGTAGGTGATGATTCTTTTCGGGCTCCAAGATCCTGTTTGTTCCTCCTGCCAAGTCTTTCCACGTGACCATACTGAGCTCAACTACGTCATTGCCTCAGGTGCTGAGGTCTGAGAACCTGAGGCAGGGACTTTACGGTATACCTACCCATAGGGGATGCAACCTACCTAATGCAACTTCAAGGGATTACAATAAGGATCCTTCTACTTCATTTAATCTTACTTTGAGGGTATGCGTGCGCCGCGACTCGCGTAGGGGAGTTACGTTAGGAACAGATAATTTATAACTCACCCACATTACGAGAAATTTGATTGATTTTTAAACAGATCGATACAGCTCCTTAACCCGCACCGAACATCGAGCCCGATTTTTATGAATCGCGTTCGTTGTTGAGCAAAATCCTTTTTTTTTAGAAAGTTCGAAGGGTCCACGCCCGACATTGTCACCTAATTTCCCAGAGATTTGCTCAGACTCAGACAACGACAGTGTTACTTTAGGCCTACAATCTGGAAAATCATGGGCAGAGGCCGAGGCAAAATTGCGTGGAAGCTATTCTGGGGCCGCTATTCAGACATCCGAGAAACGCCAGGAGGAGAAAAAACATGCTCGCCAATTCCATCAGATATCCAAGTATTTCCCTAAAAGCTCGGCTTCCCCGGCTCCTGCTCCTGCTCCTGCTCCTGTTCCTGCTCCCAGGGTCGATCCACCTTTAATTCGTCCCATCATACGCCCTGGCAAAGTAAGCCGATCTCGGAGAGACGATATTTCGATGAGCCTCTGAGCCAGGCGATAGTCAGCTTGGGGCTCAAGCACAAGCTGGCCCGTCTCAGATCTCGAAACGATAGCAAGGAAAATCATCCCTGCAACGCTGCCCTTTCCAGCCATCTTGGTGCGGACACGCCAGTGGCAGAAAAAACTCATCAGCTAAAATCGGAAATGATGTTCTTCGTTGCTATATTTTTACTTTACTGTAAATACTACGACCCGTGGGCGTACGGAAAAAATCTAAGGACCAAAGTCGATTGGCAGCGTTGTCGCTACTTTAACCATTCCTCGGCCGTACTTCATCAATAAAATACCTTTCCACCTGTCAGGTCCTTGCCGATTTTCGGGGTCAGGTCCTTAGATGTACACGGGGGATTTTAAACCACCCAACCGGCGGCCTTATCTTCCTTGATCGCCCCCGTGTCATCTCATCCTCGGAATCTCCAGCATCCTTGTCGTCCTCGCTGTCCGTATAGCTCACGCCGTCATCATCCACCTCATCTCGAGCACGCTTTTCCTGACTTCCTCCCCCGCCAAACTTCATATCCGCTTCTTCTGCTCTCCATCTCTTTGTTATTGACGTTCCCGTAACTGGGTCGTATGTTTTCAACAGTTTTGGAAACCCCCCTGAAGTGATAAAAATTTTCGCAAAAAGCAAGACAGACCAAGCGAAACGCGCTAAAACAAGCTGAGGCGGTGCGGGGAAGTCGAACATGACGCCTTTTCCGTGGTACGTGTAGACGAACTCTGAAAACTCTCCAGAAGGTTCGTCAAGACGTGGAGAAAGAGCGGTTACGGCGAATTCACCGTGACGGGGAACGAAAGTCCATACACGGTTGTCGAACAAACGGCGGAGGGAGCAATTGAGGTAGAAATGGTTGCCGATGCTGTTGATATTCCCAAGCGACCCAACTTGGTAATGGCCCATCGCATTACGAGTAAACCAGGCTTCTTCCGCCGCAGGGATACATTGCGCTTTCTCTGTCATGGATCGGCCCGTGATCAGACATCTTTCCGATCTTGTGACACTGATATTAAGCGGAAGATTCCATGCTTCTGGTAGCTGAGATGGGAATGTCCAACTGCTGAAAGAAGGAACTACCGCATAATCGATCGTCTTCCCATCCTCATCCTTCCCCACGTGGAAGTAGTAGATCATATCGCAAAGAATCTGGTCGGGTTTGAGGTCCACACGTTTTTCTCCAGCTTGATCGGTTGCCAGAAACCCGTCGAACGCATTATCGGCAAGAATTTGACCAGCCGTGAGCGCCATAAGAAAGTGCACGCCATACTCGTCCCCCTTCTTATCCGTACGGCTAAAGTGAAATAATGCAATCGAATGATAAGGGTGGTAAAAAGAAATGGGATTCGAAGGGATCGATGCCTGCTTCGGTAGCGAAAACTTTGGTGGAATCGGCACACACAAATCGGCAGTCGACGCCATGATAGTACGGGAGAGATTGTATCTGGGATGGAAATCAGCTCAAGCGTCCGAAAACATCCAAAGCTATACGTACGTGCAGAGCCCGAAGGCCGCGGCGTGGAGAAAGGGTACTGCGCGGAGAGGTGGAAGGAAGGCGTAGATAGTGCCAAAAAGCTTAGATCATAGCCACGATACCACGGTCTATTGGTAACCCCTCCTGAATTAATAACAGTAGTACCTTTGGAATTAACAACATAGGAGGCATGTAAGGAAAAATGTAAGTAGGATAATTAATATAAGTGGAATGTACTAATGAAGTCAGTCAGTCTCTCTATTTACATGGTGGATTGTCTGCCTTTTATAGACAATCCTAAGCTAACTAATAATAATCATTACAATAATAGGATATTTCCAGAATTTGTGATCATGATTCATAAGTCAGAACTACTATAAAGATCAATTAACGCCAGCGACAATGGGGCAAGCTCTGTTGCGGCCTGAGGAGCGGACGCCGGAAGGTCACATGATTTGGAATTTTTTTGGACAATCAGACCGCGCAGATTTTAGCGTCGCCGAAACCACCTCAAATTCCTCCCTCCCACACCAATCC
>NPHW01003083.1:0-14927 GCA_002240705.1 Elaphomyces granulatus
GTTGTTAGGTTTCCCTGGTCGTGGGCTTCTTCCTCTGCTTTGCAATACCTTGTCCAACATAACCCGCTATACCAGAACCTAACTATCAACCACCCAATGATAGACTCCTGGACTGATGAATTCATTCCAGCAGAATTGCAAAATGACATCATTACCTTGGACGAGACGGATTACCACGAACGGGAAGGCTACACCATGAACCTGGATCCCGGTAACTGCGAAAACGACCTCCAAGCCGCGCAGGGCATTGGCTCCGTTGACCAAATACAAAACGGCCCTTTGATAACTGGTTCCGTTTCAACTGACATCAACGGATCTGTCCAAAACCCCGACTTGCGTCTGCTAGACTCCTTAATTGATGGTGTCTCCATTCGAACCAAACATGATCAATGTAGACGTCAAAAAAAAGGCAACGACTTACCCTCCCTGTCCTATAGACTCCGCGGAAATGCTAGTCTAGTCAGTCATTGGACTGACCCCAGTTACTTCACCGCGGCCTTCCCTACCCTATTTCCAAACGGTATTGGGGGTCACCTAGATGAACGGAAACGCCCTGTTTCGCTCGATGCTTTCGCGAAGTGGGCTCTAAGTCACCATAGCAAACGGTACCCTTCCCCTCCCCCGAAGCACATCATTCTTCTCTGCTGATATTAGTTGTAGATTTGCACGACATCACACATTTATGTACTTGCTTTATGATGTGATCCAGATCCGGAAATCTTCGCTGGCTAATTCGATCCTCATCAAGCGCAAAAAATGGAAGTCAATATCCCAAAACATTGCCTCTCTAACGTTGGAGCAGCTGCTGAAAGCCAGGAAGGCGGTGGCGTCTGGAAAAAAAAATCGATGATCCTGTCGTACGGCAACTCCAAAAGAATCTTTTCAGTATCGGTAAACATGTTCCGGGTTCTTTCACACAAAAGTTGATGATGCGGTCCGACATCAAGGGATTAATAGTCCGCTACGGAATGCCTGCATTTTGGATCACAATCAACCCCTCGGACTTGCGAAGTCCCCTGGTTGTTACCCTGGCTGGTGTCGAATATTCCGGTGATATATTCGCAGCTGCGAACGCTTCCATACGAAAGGCTGTAGCGACATCTAATCCAGTTGCTGTGGCTGAATTCTTTCACCACATGTGTACTGCTATCTTGGAAGGACTTTTTGCATCCAATTCCAACCATATTGGAATTCTCGGTGATCTCTCGAACCATTTTGGAGTCGTTGAAACCAATGGACGGGGCATGTTGCATCTTCACTCTTTAATATGGGTCCGAGGCAACACTGCTTTCACCACTTTGCGCCATCGTCTCACCGAGGACAGCGACTTTGCCGCTCGCATGGTACATTACCTGGACTCTGTTATCATGCACGGAGTTGATGACAGTATCTCCCGCACTTCTGATTTGACCATTCCCGTGAATCCTCCATCAAGTAAAGAGCAAGAATCCGACGATGAATTCCTGGCCCGGGTTTATCAGGATGCCAACGTTGTGGCCAATACGGTGCAGCGCCACTCCCAAAATCACACTGCCACTTGTTTCAAATACCGACGAAGAGGGTCTGGAAAGGATGCCTGTCGTTTTGGTATGCCGCGAGATCTAGTTCCTTCCTCTACGGTAGACGGATCTGGTATCGTCCACCTTGCCCGGAACGATGCATGGATCAATCCTTGGAATCCTGCGATCGCGACCTGTATGCGATCGAATCAGGATATCTCTTGGATTCCAACTGTGTCGAAGTCTTTAGCTATAGTTTATTACATCACAAACTACGCTACAAAGGACGACGTTTCTCCGGAACAGATTCTGGCCAAGGCGGCATTATTAAAGCAATCGATTGACAAGGCGAACGCGACCGAAACTCCGACTTCGTCTGATTTACGCCTCCGAGAGAAGGGTATGGACAAATTCGCTCTGCGGTGCTTCAACTCTTTTTCGAATGACCGCGAAATCAGTGGCGTCCAGGTCGCAAGCACTCTTCTTCAATTTCCAACATTTTATACGGTCAACGATAAATTCATCTCCATCGACCTTTGGTGGCTAAGACGATATATACGCGCTGCCACCTACGCCCAACGCCCCAGCAACGATGATACCTCGCTTCTGACAGACGAGGAACCTTGCCGATACGAAGCCGGTGAATCCGAACCTGTCAGTGTGTTTGATAATTATAAATGGCGTGGCAATCTTCTGGCTTCCCTATCACTCTATGAGTACACCATGCTTGTACAAACCCGGAACCAGCAGAACGCGAGATTCGATGACGTTTCTTTTGACACGTCCCATCCCAGATCCGAGACTCTGACGCAACATTTGGCTCATAATCACTCCGACGTGGCGACCGTAGCTTTTATTGGCCATCTAACAGAATTCCAAGTGGAAGAAGACTCCATTCCGGGAGGCCACCCGAGAACAGACGCCATCATGGAAGATATGGCGGAGATACTACTCCTGGGGTTGTTTGTTCCCTGGGAAGACTTGACTCCTCTCTTCCTTCGCCATGCAACACTTCTCAACCCTAGCACTCGTGTATGGGCAGCTGTGGAACCAACGCTTCCAGCACATCTTCGAGACTTCGCAAGAAATGTCGAACTGCTCCGGAAATCCAAAGAAGACTGTCAACTGGATGCGAAGCTGCGTAGTGCTGTTAATCAAGTCGCCGACGACTTCGACCGTGATGTTGATGAGCTTGACCAGACTGGTTTCGAGTCCGATGATGAAGGAGAACCTTCCCTTACGGACTATGTTGCAGATGTCAATGTGGAAACCTTGATCGCAGCCTATCATTCAATTCGCAACACATGGCACCAAGAAACTTTAGTCACGGCGCAACACATTCCCTCATTGATTCATGGGAGTACGTTAACACAAAGGAACCAGCTATCAAACCTCCTACCGATTGAAGCATCAAGTCTTCACACTTCTGGCCTGCAATTCTTTCCACCGTCCACGTTAGATTTGTGGGAAAGCCAACTGAAAAACGCACGGAAATTGGACGACGAGGAGAAGGCTACCCAAGATCCAACGATGTCCGGTTTCGATGAGGACGGTTTCGACCTAGAGGATGACGGCGGCTTCCTTGAACCCGTATTAACTGATATGGACACCACTCCTGCCACCTCGACCCACCGTTTGCTTCCTGACCATCCCACTGTAGTGTTACTCATGCCGCTTGTCATCGAAAAGGTCCCACTTAACCGCAAACAACGCCTGGTCGTCGAAAAGGTGCTGTCGGCAGCATTGTCCTGGAAAGACCATCCCTACGATGGTTCGAAAAGGAAACAATTACTTTTATATCTTTCCGGTGAAGGAGGAGTGGGTAAGAGCCAGGTCGTCAAAGGGGTTGTAGCCGGCATGGACCTTTTGGGGCGCAAGGACGAGCTCATAATAATGGCACCAACTGGAATCGCCGCCGATAAAATTGGTGGCAGTACATATCACACGGCCCTAGGTATTCCAATCAACAGTCGTAAGGAAAGAACCTCTTTGCCGCCTCGGATAAATCGGCTGTGGTCCGGGAAGACCGTTATGATCTTGGACGAGATAAGCATGGTTGATCTCCAGCATCTCTACCTGATCAATCGCCATTGCAATTTGGCCAGAAGTGTACATACGAACTCATCTGAAAATTTCGGTGCCCTTCCTACCGTTGTTTTTTTAGGGGATTTTTTTCAGTTTCCTCCAGTTCAGGGAATTCCTCTATGGAAACGACCCTCACAGAACGATAGTAAAGAAAGTTTTGCATATCATCTCTGGCGCCAGTTCAAGGATGTAATCGTCTTGGATGAACAGATGAGGCAATCAAAGGATGTCGCGTTCCAGGAATTCCTATCCAGACCAAGATTTGGGGCTTTCACCGAACAAGATTTAGCTTTCTTAAACTCGAAAGTCATCACTTCGCTTGTCGACCCCGAACTTGACGGAGTGCCAGTCATCGTCAAAAGAAACCGTCTGCGACATACAAAAAAACAATCGTAAGCCCTGTATGTTATCGTATGTAACAAGCTGCAAACTGCAGGGCAGATCTCACCAATTCATGACCTCATCTACACTTTATTCCCCTTTATTACTAGAGATGTCGTGTCATAGGCTAGGCTTAAGTACATTACTACTGACCATTATGTATGATACATGTAGTACGCTGAGATCGATGGCCTCCAGGCTCCCGGTCATTGATTCGTGCCTTTTGGCTGTGGCCTGGTGGTAACTCAGGCCTGATCGGCGCATGGCGATTTGGCCGAACTGACATGCCAGTGCGGTAGGAGGAAGTCCCCAGCTGAACTTCATAGCAGCTATGGAGTAATCTTATCAATAAACCGGTACTTGAACAGGAAGGGATCTTCTAATCATAGAAGCTTTAAATCAGTCACTGGAGAATCAGGAAGGTGAATTTGAATCATTCTTGCATATGTACAAAGTCGGAAAAAAAAAGTTACCATAACCTAACCGGGGGGTCGTTGATGACAACGACGAATTTTGTCACTAAACATTAACGCCTTTGTTGTGGAAATTACATTATATTGTGATATATAACCAACTAATTGTCGTCGCTAACAGACAGCACAGACGCCCAGCTCCTCTACTGGTAGACCTTTTCATCAATTACTTTTTAGCATACCACTCAATTCTATTAATTATAATCTGTATCTTGATTTAATCCCCTCATTACGTGCCATCATGTACACTGTGCTACTCTTACTCGAATATTCCAACGGAAAAGTGGTCATCGTACAGGTCAAACCTTCCTAGCATGGTCTACGGGCCGGCCTCACGAGTCACAAAACCACAAAAGGCGCGTATATATGGAGCAGCTTATTCGGCAAGGAAAAGACACAATGAGATTAAAAAAACCAATTCTGCTGCTCTAGAAGAATATTTGAGAGGGCAGCAAACAGATATGCAAAAGAGCCTGAGGCCCAAGATTCAAGCTTACAGCCCAGATGAAGGAAGAATTAACTTGTTAGATATCAAGGACGAAAAACGTCACCACACATACAGGATATATAAATTCCATGCGCTGCGAGGTAACAGAGACAAGAAGAAAACTATTCAAGTTGACAAAAACGATATAGATGAGAGTCGCTCAAACCAAGAAAAAAAAAGAAAATCAAGTCAAGTCAATGAAATCTTCGGGCGTCCCAGCAAGTTGCAACGGCGGAAATGCCATACATACTAGAAGGGAAAAATCTGCAAAACGATTACACGACACTGCTCCTAAAGAGATTACCCGCTACCAAGAAGGCCAAAGTTAATCACCTAGAGAACGACGCTTAGAGTAATCATTTAGCAGGTGAATAACATCGGTCTTTCCCTCACCTAAAGCTCGTGACAGCGGTGTCTGACCGCTTGCATCTTCCAAGTCTGGCTGAGCTCCATTTTCAAGGAGCACTCTACAATTTCCATATCACCTTTTTCTGCGGCTCGCGACAATGGAATCTAATTTTGGTTTTAAATGGGGGGCTTCACCTTGAGACCAAAAGAGGGACTTACTCTCTATAATAGTCAAACAAGACAGTATTACTAGCCATTAAGATATAAGTACAGCATAGATATATTCGGATATGGTTGGATTCACTTACTGCAATATGGAACAGCGCCAACTGTCGATGTAATATAGATCGATTCAGATATGGATCCACTTACTTGCTGTAATAGTAAATGAGGGCAATATCAGTCGTCAATCTAGTATGAATCTATTTAGATTTGATTGGATTCAATTATAGTAAAGGAGGACAGTGTCAGCCATCAACCTAGTATAGATCTATTCAGATATGGCTGGATTCACTTACTCGCTGCAGTAGTAAGGAGGACAGTGTCAGCCGTCAATCTAGTATAGATCATCAGATATGGTTGGATTCACTCACTCGCTACAATAGGAAGAACAGTGTCAGCCGTCAATCGAGTATAGATCTATTTAGATATGGTTGGATTCACTTACAAGCTGCAATATTAGTAAAGGAGGACAACTAAGCCAGTCGGCGTATGATGAAGGGCGATCCCATTTAGCTACCCAGCTGTTAAGTTATACGATCCAATAGGAGAATTTATTATAAGGTATATTTCTTCACCGTCTGGCAAATAAACTTACATGAGCTACGAAGCACAAGCTGGAGACTTATTATGCACCTACCACGTATATGTAGTAAAGTACCCACATAGAGAACAAATATCGTGGCTGAGTTGACGTTAATTTGGGATCACATCTAAGACAGTCGAGAAGGCTGGGTCGATATCGAGTGTCAGCAGGTCCTGATGACATCCAAAGATAGGTACTACTATGATAGAACTCCGTTCTGCGCTTCCTAAAGTTGATCCCAAATATGATCTGATTAGAGAAATATATTTGAGTCAACGACCAATTGCAAGGGTCCAAGAGTACTCTCGGGAGTCGGGCTCGGACCGCTAGTTAGCGCTTTCTTATACCTACGGTAGGTCTTTAGGCGAAAATTGAAAGTACTATGTATACATATGTTATTAATCATCATCATCATCACCATCATTATCATATATATTAATATCACAATATCAGTATTTATTATCCGTAAACAGTGATTCATATACATTTTCCCCAATCTTAGTTGAGTGCGAGGGTTTTCTTCGAACACAGGGGAAGGGGCCCCGCTAAATGTAACCCGGCAGTTGAGACTAGATTGCATTTTCCCTATATTCATACATCATAATAGAGGGTGGGTATGTATACTTACCCACAACACCCCTTAGCATGTCGCTAATTTTACGGTCCGAGACTCCAGGACCGTTAGCCTCAGAGGGTCGTCCAATCCGCCGAAGCCTTCTCCCCGTAGTTCAGACTAAGTGGGTCTACTTATTATTTATCATATGTTTAACTTATTAAGTAGACTTCGGTTCGGTCCTCCGTTAGCGCCCCAGGCAGCGAGACCGGTCACCAGTCACCGGATTACATTTATTAGCGGGCCCATGAATACCGAAGAAAATCAACGACGTATGTATAGGTAGGCGAGAGCAATCAATCGATGTTTGACATCGGACTCCTTAATGCCAGGATTTGCTATATTATCATATAAAAAGATCTCTGGTAGATCAATCTAATGTTTAGACCATCCCTGCCGTTTTGATAAGAAAATTTACTTTTTCCTTAGCGAGACCCTACAATAGAACTAAAGTCTAGATGTTCTTCGTCTGATCTATGATATCCTTGTCAATAATATTAATGCTCGGTAACTATATGATCTAACTACATAGGTAGATGTTTGATATTTGTCTTTCTGAAGTAGGAAAACTCTACATCTTCTATAAAATGTTCACGTTGTATGTATGATTATTATCGATATATGTATGATGATATATCGATCCCCTGTCTATCCCGTTTATCCCATGGCCACTACTGTTGTATATGCGACCAGCCACCACCACCACAGGCCGTTTTGCCGCAGTGGCGTCCAGTGATATCCCGTCCTGTCATTGACCGACCACCATGTAACTACCTTTCGGGGCTTCTGAACACTGAACACAAACTTTTACTTTTATTATAATAATTAAACCTGAAATTGTCCATATCAAGGGCATTTCTATCGCCTTGAATTGTCTCATATCTTCTCCTTTTCTTCTTCTTCTCCTCCTCCTCCTCCCCTTCTTTGATGCCGATGTCCATTGTTCCCTACTTTCTTTCACCATCCCCCCTGTCGCCATCTATCTTCTCCGTCTTGAATCACGGGCCTTTCTCCGCGGGAGCTTCGCTCTACAGCCTATTTCAGCGATCCCAGAGTATCCGATATCGATGCCACCGTCCCGACCATCGTCCCGACCACCATCGCCGCTCCAAGGGGGTGGATGGTCCAGCCCAGGACTTACCATTGGGAGTTCAAGTCCCCACACCCTGGCCTCATGGTCAGGCGAGACGTCAAAAAGTGACGATGCTCGCGTATACCCATCCTTCTCGACGCGGAACAGTGGCTTCTTCTCACGTCAAAAGCGCAGGCTCTCTGCCAGCTTACCCCGGTTTCGATTTATGCCGTCGCGGGATTACCAAGAGAAGGAGAAGTTGGGCCGCGGACGATGGCAACTTAAGACCCGCCTAGTCTCCGTTCTGGGGCCACTGTTGCGCCGCACAAGGGTTCGCTTGTTACTGGTAGCAATCGTTGTGTTGGTTTATTATCTGAGATTTTGGACTGGTATGTCATCTTTTGGTTCCTTGATCATCAGACCGGGGAATTGAACCGCAGTTGCTAGGCGTCGTCGAAAGCTACCGGAGAACCTCTCTGGGAGGCGGTAAAAGCGTGGTAATAATCGTGGCATCAAATATCGAAGGAGGAGTGATGGAGTGGAAAGGCGCCCGTGAATGGGCCATTGAACGAGTCACTCTCCGGAACAAAAGGAAGTACGCGAAACATTGGGGCCACGAGTTGGAGATAGTGAACTTGGTGGCCCGGAAGAAGTACGCTCATGAGTGGCGCGAGGGTTGGGAGAAGGCCGATATGATCCGCGAAGCCATGCGCAAGTATCCCAATGCGGAATGGTATGCTACTCTCCCAACTTTCCGCGTACGTAGTCCTGCTGCTGATGTTCTCTTTTGTCATCAGGTTCTGGTGGCTTGACCACAATACTTTTATTATGGAATATTCGAACTCGCTTCGCAACCACATTTTCAAAAACCTGGCTTCTGTCACCTACCGCGACATCAATGTCTACAACCCTTTGAACATCAGTCATCCCCCGAACCATTTCTTCCTGGACCCTCGATCTCGATCCCCCGACGGAGACGGAGATCCTTCATCGATCAGTCTCATCCTCTCACAGGACTGTTCGGGGTTCAACCTAGGTTCCTTCTTCATGCGCCGTTCGGAATGGTCTGATCGCCTGCTGGACATCTGGTGGGATCCGGTGCTCTACGAACAGAAGCATATGGAGTGGGAGCACAAGGAGCAGGACAGTCTGGAACATCTATATGCCCACCAGCCTTGGATCCGGTCTGGTGTTGCCTTTCTTCCTCAGCGCCACATCAACTCATTCCCTCCCGGCGCATGCGGCGACGGCAACGACCCTCAAATTCACTACAAACAGCATGACCGCGACTTCCTGGTCAATATGGCAGGTTGTGAATTCGGGCGCGATTGCTGGGCCGAGCTATATCAATATCGCGAGCTCAGCAATTGGATAAACCGGACACACTGGGAGCGGTTTAAGGACTCGCTTAGTGGTTTTTGGAAGAGCATTTCTGGTTCGAAAGAGAAAGAAAAGCATTCGTAGCCGTTGTTCGGCGTCTAATTTAGCCCATACCATTCAAGTCGACCTTGGAGCTTCACCTCTGAAAAGAATTCACGTCCTTTATGCATGAATGCCTTGTTGGCCTCGAGTGCGTGTTTTTTTTTTTTTTTCCACGCATATATATTCCTATTTGGTGTTTTGACTGACATTGGGTTCAAGATATCCTTGCATTATTATTACCTAGGTAAAGCCTTTATTCATTTCTTCCATGAGCTGTCGTCTACTTGACAAGATCGACTATGGAGTATGGATAGTTATTCTGATGTACATATTTGTCTCGCCTGGGTGTTCCTTTTATATATATATTTGTTTTGGTTTGTTTTAATTATTGCTTATCCACACGACATGCAAACGATATAGAGTGTGTCTCTCTGTTTTAGTCGGACTTTATCTACATTCTTAATTCGGTGTTGACTCGTCACATACTGTCATACTACGGAGCAAGCTGATTCCAATCCTTCTCGATCAGGTACTCGAATCCAATGCTTGGTTCTCTTGTACATACATGCATACATACAGCACATTTAACTATGATATGTAATAATATTATAATCCAGGATCCTCCATTTTTCTTTTCTTTGCCTCTTTTCAGAAAAAGTCACTCTATTCAATCAATCTCTTGCTCATTTCAGATAGACAGACAGACAGACAGACACCATGATCTTATAATTTATATTATAATTTATTGCTTGTTTACTCGTACATACAATTCTCCAAGTTTCCAAACCGTAAAATAAAATCACCCTGATCCGTAACCATGCGCGCAGTTAAGTATATGATACGTAACAAGTTGTTAATCATTTCGCAGATCCCTTACATAAGAGCACTATGTAATTGACGTATACATATCATACTAATTCGGTTTGTTCTTCCAAGTTCTCATACATACATGGACCTCATACAGGACCGACAGTTACTAGAATCTAGATACGAAATAAGATATCTATACATACTGACTGATTATAATACATGCCTATGCCTATATGATATATCTCCTTGGCACATATATACCGAGGATGCACGGCCATTCGATGATACCAAACAACTATGTATGTAGGTAGTCTTCTAAAGGACCTTTAAGTAATACATTGTCATAATAATACCCATTACATACTGGGACCACTATTCTAGCAGCAATTCGAGATTTTGAAAATATGATACGTTATTAGATTTATGACACTCCATCTATCTGCATACATTAGTATCGAGGATAAGTTCATTCATGAAGACCTCTTTCATGTTCTTCCTCTTCCATGTTGTCTGACTGTCTCTCTTATATTCCTTCGGAGAGATTTGCTGCAGTGGATGTCTTCTAGATTCCCGGGTATATTGATGACTCCTGGTTTGATTTAAAATTAGTTCAAGTCTGTCAATCGTTTCACATTGATACTTTTGGATGTTGTCTCGACAGTAATACATAGCAAACCCATAGGGTTCATATTGTAGATATAACCCATCTCATAATGCAATTGTTCAATTTATGATGCCGCATATATATCAATCCATCTCTAGGAACTGGCAATTTATTTTATCTTCAGCTGGAGGTAAAACCTGTTTGTATAATGACATTATTAAAGTCTGGAGAGTTATCACCATATCAACAACTTTGCGTCTTTGCTATATGTATACCCATGCACTTATGGTCTGTGACAACAAAACACACTGCAATGTGCTACGATACGTGTGAAGATGAGTGTATACCATCTTCACACCATTTCGTCAAATACCAAATCATCAAGACACGTAATACGCGTGAAGATCTTTCAAGACACGCAAAATACGCAGCATCGTTTGCGGCACAGCGTGGTCGATTCCCATTCTGTCCTTGATATCAATTTTCCCTCTCAATGAATGCCTCATCGCCTCCCAAGGCCAAAATAAGGTGCAAGAAATGGCTTCATAGCTATGTGAGACCATATGGCCGAGCAACAAAAAAAAAAAAAACCACAAAAGATGATGCCATAGAGGCGCCTTCCACGCCTCCTATGGTTTGACCTGACTTCCATGGCACCAGACTCGGCTCGGAGATGGCGGGGAATTTCCATGAGCACTGGGCAGGCAATGCACACCTTTTAACCACAAGGCCATCCTGATGTGAGTGGAGACTTGAGGGTGAAACTTGATCCCAGCGCTAGACTACCTTATTCCCCCCAGGCCAGGTGGCCCAAGTCCTTTCCTTATGTAGTTACGCCAGAAGCTATTATTGTCATGGGGAGGCGGGTTTTGGCATTGCATATTGATAACTTTGAACAGGGCAACAACACCCGGGCATAGCTATAGCTCAGGGCAGGCACATTCATGAACATGCAATAAGAAAACTCCCTTCATTGATAACACATTGCCATTCACTGGCAGGCATTGCATATAACTTTGAACAGGGCAACAACACCCGGGCAAAGCAAGGCGGCCACATTCATAAACATGCAATAAGAAAACTCCCTTCATTGATAACACATTGCCATTCACTTCTCACTGGCATGTTCTTTTTTTATTCCCGTGATCTCAAGCTTTCTTTCCTTTGATAAGATGTTGAAACGGAGAAGCCTGAATCAGTTACCCATATCTATTAGTAAATCAATGCTATGTAGATGACCTACCTATGTAGTTAACTCGCTCTGCAGGAAATCAAAGTTCATTTGCACCTATATCCGAGTCAGTTTACCTTAACTGTTTCAGGCAAATTACTTATTGGAAGTTCACCACGAGAATAAGAACCCTTATATCACTAATTGTTGGAAAACTAACTTCAATGCATGTATGTACTTGAATTTGGCAGAATTAATCTGGAAGCGAGCCACTGATACTGGACTTGCACAAGCAGCCCCAAGACAAGGATCAGTTGAAAAAGACGGCATAATTATCAACAAGCAGAAGTAGCCAGCTCTGTTGCCTATCATCTGCTGTTCGTACAGACCTGCTAGCTTGGAGTAATCCCACCTCGGTCGACAAATAGGGTCACGAAAGTTGGTTTTCATGAACCTCGGGGCATCACCACACCGAGGCCATCCAATCGTTGGCTGGAGAGCCAGGGCAAACAGCCAATCTTGTTCAACAATCGGTCGTCTCTCAGACTCTAGTTGCAGTAGATTGGCAAACAGCAGGAATTCATCAAGGGACGAGAGAAGCACTGGCATATAATTGCCAGAAAGCTCGACGAAGTCAAAAGGTTCTTTGGATAAACTGAAGTAGATCCAGATATTCTTATCATTAAAGAGATTGGGAATGCCTTGAAAAGTAAATCAACAAATTGAACTTAACAGCACCAATCACCATCTAGCCAATGGATCGGTACCGTACTGTCAAGAAAGAAAGCTCTGGTATAGACTCCCTTGTCAACTATTTTTGTTTCAGTATAGGCCGTCTTGCAAGTTTATGTCAAGCGCTATTCCTTGGTCCGATTCTGCCTTAATTGTGAGATCTTCAAGTTAGCTTAACTATCAGATATCGATATCTCTATTGTATATATGGCTCAATTGCGATTTCAATCGATGATCATTCGCCCCCATATCCTACTTCTATATCTGTGCACAATCGCCGGCCTATGAGCACATATATCATGCATGCTACGTAGCATGATGTCCTGTTGTTTGCTACGGCGTGTTCGAACTATTCAATCCTAAAGCCGTGCTTTAGCAATTGTATAATTGGACTGCCTTGGATGTGGCTGGACACCCGGCAGGAAAGAATGAAGCGATCCTCAAGAGGTATGACCTACAAGGAAGCCTCAGTTGCAGTTTAATGTGGTGGCTTGAAGTTTCACGTAGACTGCCGGATTCCAGCAAGGTTTATTCAAATGTCCTAACACTAACTATCTAGTTAGCACCGCCTAGGCCTATGTAGTGGGCGCTGCTGAGTTTGGCCGAGAGAGAACCTTCTCCATACTACGGGTCGAAACTCTCATCTATTTTCGTGAATCGTATGTCAGATCAGCTGAGTCTGACGCGGGGTTTCACCTGATACTTGTTAATGGTAATGAATGGTAACATTAGCTAGGCGCTACCAGCCCTCGAGGAATGGGATTCAGAGGCTAATTTCGATAAACCTTGAACTGATCGAGGAGACCCCTGCTGATTATCCACCCAGATATATATTGCCTTGAGGCCTCTTGCCGACGAATGTCATTACTATATAGCCCTGGGACCCGCCTCTTCTATAGATAGTAGTTTCCGGACAGTATAAAATGACGCCGTTTGAGGTCCGCTGCCGCATAATGCATTCGCGGGTAGGGCTGTAAAACCCCGGGACTTGCAGGAAGGCCTTGAATAATCCGATGCACTCGCTTTGGGTCAGAGTGGCCATTGTGGCCTCCCTCCGGGACAGCCGTGATCTTAGCTTTAGTATCTCCTTTCCGGTTTCCTCGTTATCAGCCGCTGGGATTGGTCGACTCCGGCTAGCCATCTCTAGGACCATTTTTTCTTCTGGCGGTTGAGTTCTGCTTGGTTGAAGTACTTCATCGAGAGCTCACTGTCTTTTGGGCCTCTGTGTTCGTTGGCAGGATCCTTGGACCACTTGTCTAGCCGGGAATAGCTTGTGAACTGCTTATTTTTGAGGCTTCTCTGAGTTCTTTCAATTGTGGGGAGGGAGCCTGTTTATGATCCGGTTTCTTTGACGTTGAATGATGTCGTCGGCTTTTTTCATTGTCTGCCTTCCCTGAAGGTACCCTCTAGGAGGGTAGCCAGCAAGGTTTATGATAGCATCGTTGATGTTCACGTTTACTTGCATCCAGATTAGTGTAAATACCTTACTGGAGCAGTCCCGTCAGAATATGATACCTGTCAATAACTCATTGTCACGTCGATTTTGAGCTGCTACCTCCGGCCAATATAATGGTTTGTTATCACTCGAACTATCTCTTGCTAGCACGTCTGCTTGGCTAGGTAATTGACTCTCTCCAGGTCCACCTGATCCCGGTTCACTTGATCCTGGTCTACTGATATTATGCGTGATTATCAGGCTTTTGGCTAGCTTTGAGTCAATGTTTCCCGTGTCTCGCCGGTAATAAACTTTTTTCTCTTTAGGAAAAAAGAAAAGAAAAAGGTAAAGAGGGATCTATATGTAAATGACAGATTCCTATCATGAAAAGGATCCATCAGGGATCGCTTTCAGTACCCTACGACCTCAACGATAATGCCCGCGGTAACCAACAAACTAATATAATAGTGCCCTGTTTTGGAATTTTGAAACTTTTCAGAATGTCAATGCATGAAGCAATATGGATAGACCTAGAACATCTAGATTACTCCTAACTCTAGAGGTTTCTTTAATATTAAATAAAACAGTTCCCCAGGCCAATTGAGGCGACCTCCATGATATTGGCCACTATTCTCTAGTTCTTCAGCTTATTTTCAATCTTCAATTCATCAACATGTGTCATGTACCGAAACTCCATCTTACTTTGTCTGTCTAAATGCAGTAGTAATAGTATTTTAAAGCTATAACTTAATAATTAGGTATAGCTCGTTCTTTTCTTGTCTGTTAAGCTGCTATGTAGGTATATCTGCATGTATATGAATAATATCTGAAGCCATTGTCTACCAGCGTTGTCAACGATCCAACAATCCAATACTGGATTGCGAAACCCGCTTATGTTAGACTAATTAAGTAGGTAGTGATAAGGCTCATTGCTCATTGCTAAGTTTTAGTTAGGTAAGAAGCCATCGCCAGCCTCCAAGTTCTCATACC
>NPHW01003085.1:0-17035 GCA_002240705.1 Elaphomyces granulatus
GGTTGGTGAAACCCCCATTCCAACACCCCCTTGAAAAAAAAAAAAAAAAAAAAAAAAAACCCTACCGAGAGAAATGAATGAAGTATGAATAAAACAATTGAAACTCAAACCGCAAATAAAGAGAGGAGGAAGAAAATAACCACCAAATCTTTGTGTCCATCGCACATCGCCTATCTGACATCGGGTTCTTCTGGGGCGGTCTCCGGCCACAGATCGTTGTGGGAACGGTGATGAGTGGGTGTTTTCTACCTCTGAACCGACCCACGAGATGACTTGGAGGCCTATTTATTCCCCTCTATCATGGTCCGTTGGCAGGAGACGACCTACAGGGAACCCCGATGATCACCCCTCTCCAGCATCTCCCTCGCGACATGTATCGAACCAAGACTATACTGACGTATCGAGGAACAGGTCGATCCCGTCAGTGGACCAACCGCAGCCATGGGTTGCACGAGCTCAAAACTCGATCCGTCCGACAAGGAGGCCGTCAAGCAGACAGCGACCATTGACCGTTTGATTCGAATGGATAAGAAAACGTATGACCGGACGATCAAGATCCTTTTGCTTGGTAGGTGTTCGAAGCTCCTGTCTCCCCGTAACGGGGTGATGGTGGCTAGCGGTGCTGAGTGGCTGATTCAGGTGCCGGAGAGTCGGGGAAGTCGACGATAATTAAACAGATGCGAATCATTCACTCCGGCGGGTTCCCTGTGGACGAACGCCGCCAGACCCGTGGGGTGATCTACTCCAACATCATTGTAGCTTTCAGGGTCCTTGTCGATATCATGGAAGCACAGCATATTGAATTCGCATCTTCGTCAAGCAAGGTATGGGTGGTTACCTTATCTCTCAAAATGCCTAGTCTTTCATTTTATTTCTTGTTCGTCTTTGATTTTGTCAACTAATGCTGGCTTGGTGCCAGCCATTGGCGGATTTTCTCGTGAAAATCGAACCTGATGTCGATGCCCATGAAGCATTCGCCGATACGACAGTTCGGGACGCGATGAAGGAGCTATGGGCCGATCCAGGGGTACAAAAAGCCGTGGCTCGGGGCCACGAATTTGCTCTCCACGACAATTTATTCTAGTAAGCTGGATTCCGACAGGGTTCCTCCCCAGAACTCCTAGCTGTCTAACGGCCCCTTAGTTTCTTTAACTCTTTAGACCGTTTCTTTCAACCAGACTGGCTTCCGAATAATCAAGATATGCTCCACTCTCGACTACGAACGACTGGAATCACAGAGACTCTCTTCGAACTCGGCCAACTCAACTTCCAGATGATGGATGTCGGCGGGCAGCGATCGGAACGCAAGAAATGGATCCACTGTTTTGACGGCGTTCAGTGTCTCCTCTTCATGGTTGCGTTATCCGGATATGACCAAAGCCTGCTCGAAGATCAGACGGCGGTGAGTGAAACACACATCTCTTCCGCGTCCTGTTTCTTTCATATTGGTCTGATAATTCGTGTTCTAGAATCAAATGCATGAAGCGATGATGCTCTTCGAATCATTGGTCAATGGCGAATGGTTTAAGCGAAAACCAATCATCCTATTCCTGAACAAGATGGACCTTTTTAAAGAAAAGCTTGCTAAGTCGCCCGTTTCGAAGCACTTCCCTGACTACCACGGTTCCAACACCGACTTTGAGGCCGCTGGAAAGTATTTTGGGGATCGCTTCCGTGGTATTAATCGAATGCCGGACCGCGAGATCTATATCCACTACACGAATGCTACGGACACGAACCTGCTGAAGGCGACCATGAACTCGGTCCAGGATATGATTGTTCAAAAGAATCTCCATACGCTAATTCTATGAGACTGACGGGCAAAATTATCAAGCCTATTTCAACGAGTCTGTCAAACCGCAACGAAACGACAACCTCCCACGCCCGACTTTCAACAGGCGTCCTTCTTACGGATATGTTTCCACCGTCAGGAGTCTGTAATTTCTATCACGTGTTTCAGGAATTTCCAGGGAGACCCAATAAATCGAGTTTCACGTCTTCCAGTCTGGAGTCGTTTGTTCTTCCTATTTTGAGGCGAGATGCCTCACCCATATGCACTCGGTGGTCCGATTGAGTTCTCTCTTCGTTTGTCACAAAGATGCAACACCAACGTGTCCTTTGTTTCTTTTGTCCCTGTCCTTGTAAACAAAACCGTAGCACCTCTTTTTCCCCCTTTGGCTCTGATGTCTACCCTGAACAGGGCTTTTCGCCATGATTAATTGATTTCCGAACCCTGTTGAGTTTGACTGATCAAATATCTTGGTCGATATCAACTTTTCAGGTTCTTCTGACATGGTTTTGAAAAAGAAATACTCGTTGCCATTTTTTAACTATTTTGTCTGGGTTATGATTTGTGCTTACACTGTTCTCATCATATTGCTGCCATTTAGGGATATAATGGTTTACTTTTTTACTTTCTATCACGATTTGAATGCTTGTGATGGCCATCCTCCCATTCTTATTTCTTAACCCTTTTTCTTCCATTTTAACTTCCCCTACATTCTCCGAGATTCCCCATACCTTCTGGATATCTATGTTTTCTCATCGTGAAAGTTGCTATCAAGCTCTGTGCGTCTGCTGGTGGCATGGATCAGCTTGCCCCCCTCAGGAAATGACACTTGCAGGAGGCTTTTATAATAACATAGTAGAAATAAATATTATTTTACGACTTCTATCTCCATACCAAATGTTATTAAATGTAAAGAGCCGTAATAAAAACAATGAAACAAAGAATGGAAGTCGGTCATGAGAGATAGCGTCGGAAAAAACTCGGAGATAGTAGAGATCACTCCATTGAATGTGCTTTAGTTATATTCTAATTATATTATTACCTAGTTACGATATTTCATGTCCAAAAAATGCTTACCGGTGTAAGTGTTTATTTTGCCTTTTTTCAATGCACCTTCTTTATCTGGCCAATGCCTTGTGCATTGCCGTGTAACTTACAATGATAGTATGATATGTGCCTCCAAGAGAACTCAAAGAGGCCGAACATTTACCGAAATAATGCAGCCGAAACCAGTTTCTTGGCCTCGCAATTACCTTAATAGCCTAATACTATAATAAGGCGGATCTATGGCACATGTTTGCCTCAGTCAGACGTTATCTCAGGAATAGAGGGTCACGTGTGGCGCTAAATGGGACTAGCGCCGGTGTAACAGCTACATAGCTGAGGTAACCTCAGACGTGCCGCGGGAGCTAGCACCATATTGGAGAGCGGTGACGGATATTACGTAAGCTTTCTTTGTTACCTACATAGTAGAATTCTGCCGTGGGTTTAGCGGCGGCACATGTTCGGTCCCAACTTTGCCTTCCGACAACTACATATAAACGGCTCCAAAACAGCTCATTTGCCTGGCTTTGGAATCCTAGGATGCTCTCGTTCTCTATTCGCCGTGTGGTACGGCCGCCTGCTGTGTCATTACCTGTTGCATCTCCTCTCGGAGCCTCAGTAAACAACACTGCCGCAGTACACCAAAGGCGATACTCCTCATCTAAGCCGCCAGTGCCTCCCAATAATGGCTCCCGACCGTTGGAGGCCTCCTCCCAAACCCCAACAAAGGGAGTGAGCCCCTCGGGGACAAAACGTGATGGAAAGGCTGCAAAGCGAAGAGGCAAGGACAATGGGCGCAATGGCATCGGAAGGCCAGGACAACAAACTGCCTTCTTGAACCTTCCTAGTGTACCTTCGACGCAGCACCTTCAACCACATGGTTAGATTTTACCCAATGCCCCTCTGTTAACTCAATTATTGCATCATAGTGAAATGGAGTATTTTGAAACTAATAAAATATGGGCCATAGATGTACATGTAGCTTCGTTCTTCTCCATCCATCGTCCTATTTCGGTCACCCATTCGGTACCCGCCGCCTCGAGTGCGGAAGTATTCGATGCAATTTTTACCTCAAAAAAGCGGCCGAAGACAGAAATTGAGCATGTGACCTACAGTCTGACGTCGGCCATAGACCAAATAGAGAAAGCCCGGCAAAAGCAGGAGGAGCAGGATGACCTCCGGCGCGCTGTCACTCGGGCTTCCATCAGCAATCCCGAGTCTGATCCTGTTCAGCTAGAGGCTTTTTCGGCCTCCATTGAGGAATTGACCTCGCGTCTCCCTCCATTCAATCCTCCGGTCCCACCGACTCCATTCACGGACGAGAGCGAGAATGAAATGGTGCACCACGAGCATCGTGATACCACGCCGACTTCCTTGCAGACATTTTCGACTCTTCTCACGATCCGCGAGTCTACACACTCTAATGGCCATAAGACGTACGAAGCACATGCGTCTCCGTTTGTCCGGAATAATGATCTGGAAGCTCCTGGTGGGTTCGATGGTGAGGGTTTTGTGAATGACCCGCCAGGGTCTCGCAAGACCCACATTGAACGACTGCTCCATACTAGGACAATGTTTGCTATCAGTGTCAAGAGACAGCGGAGGCTAAAGATGAAGAAGCATAAGTTTAAGAAATTGTTGCGCAAAACGAGAACTCTCAGGCGAAAGCTAGAAAAGTCATAATCTTCTGGATTTCGTAATTATAACATAGTTCCAATTTTCCCTGCGGTTGGGCTCATGCTACATAGAGGTGGTGATTTATTATTACATTTCCACGTCCATTCCTCATATCAATTTTCTTCCCTTTTTCCATGACCTGCTTCTCATCACCATGCCACACATTGGAGGTCCATAGTCGTCTCAAGTTCTCAACCATTTGTCTCGTCACTCACACGGTTGGATGCAGCGTCCTTAACTTATCTCTCCTTTTTATGCATCTCTCTCGTCATGTCCTTCCCATCCTTCTTCATCCATCATCTATCATAATTCATGCATCCATCCCAACCAACCGAATCATTCTCTTGTCTCTTGTTTTGCATCCATGGAAGGGAAAAAGAAAAGAGTTCTTTGAGGCGCACATCTACACCTCGTACTTACTATACTGTATATATTTTTTATATATGATATACAATATCATATAGGGGTTTGATTAGCCGGGCCAGGGACGATGGTGCAATGCAATCACCTTTTTTTTTCCCTCTCCATTTTTATTATTTCCATCTTCCCTCTTTGACCCGACTAGATTGGATGTATTGTATATGTATATATATATGTGTGTGTGTGTGTGTCCAATAATGTGTCCATATGATAGGTAGGTATGGAATTTGGACTCGTCACTTTTGGAGTTAGCCTTGGACGGTTCTTACCTGCTCATCCAGTTACTTATTATTCTTTCCAGCTGTATGCGGTACTTTTTTCCTTCTTTTTCGGATAATAAAAGGGGCGGAAAAAATAATACTTGAGAAGAAAAAAATAATTATATATAATAAATAAATGATGCCCTCCGGTGCATGAAGTAGCGACGACAACAATCATACATTCCCTCTACTTGAAACTTGTTTTCAATCCAGAAAACCTAACCCTGACTCGACTCGCGGGCGTCTTGTCCGTATAACATATAACACGAGAGCTCCATTAAAATTGCCAGATCGGAGTATAAAACATAGAAGTGAGAAAGGAGGTTCCTCTTGCCGAGAGAAAACATGCAATACTTGTGACCCCTGGGTTTCGCATAACCAATGTCCCCATTAGGTTAAATGACACACTTCGCGCACCTTGACTTCCCTTTCTTCGTTAATGAGCTAAGGCTTAGATTGCTTATTTGCATACGCCGGTAGCCCGAGTATTCATAAGAAGAGCAACAATTAGACCGTAGAGACCTTCATACGTGGAAAGTGAAATAACCATTAGCATTCCTATTGCCGAACAAGCAGCAACAAGAATGGTTGACCTACCTAGTACTTCAGCAAAGATAAGAATCAGAATCATGCCTACGTATAGTCTGGGTTGCTGTGCCGTTCCACGAACACCAGCATCGCCGACGATACCAATTGCGAAGCTAGTGAATTGATTAATTACCATTTTCCCAAATACTATGAAAAAGGACCAACGCTTACCCTGCAGCCATCCCAGCAAGACCGACAGACAGACCAGCACCTAGCTGGATGAATCCATTGTACAAGGGTAGGTTTTGTTTCAAGCCGTTTGCAATTAAAACAGACACGACCAGGCCATAGATAGCAATGATACCAGCCATGACAATTGGCACGATATCTGCAGAAATTGGGTTAGTCTGCTACACAACCCCTTCTCCGAGATGCGGCATGACCCTCGAACCGAAATTAGGCTTCAGGGACATCAACATACTTCTGACAATCAAATCAGGCCGCAAGACGGCCATCCCGCAGACGCCCACGCCAGCCTTCGCGGTTCCATAAGCTGCACCGAAACATGTGAAGACGATAGCGGAGGTACAGCCCAGGGCACCAAAAAAGGGCTATCTCACAGCATAGTCAGTACATGTAGATGTTCGATTATATACTGGCATGGTGATTGGGCGAGGAACCCGGAGACAGAAGAACGACTCATTCCGACAATCGACTCGGAAAATAACAGACGTAGAGAAAACTCACCGCATAGACAGGACTGTAAGAAAAAGAACAAGATTGATTAGCATCACATTCACATTCTAAGGAACGCTGAAACCGAGAGATACCATACCAAAGATCTGAGACCGAGTCCATTGTGATCAACTCGCAGATGGGGAGTCTTGCGGGAGAAAGATAAAGTATGTGAGAAAACTTTTGACCCGAATGCGAAATACGTGGATGGAATAATGACTGTGAGAAAGGAAGGTTGTCAGGGTAAAGAGGCAGAAGAGGACGTTGAGAGTTGCTTCTATGTATGCCAGTTTGTTGGATAGCTTGTGTTTATCACGTGATGTCTTGGCAGGGTACATATGCTCTTCCATTTCCGTAACCAGCTAAGTTCCTTCAGGTTAGCAGTTCATGTTTATCGACTCCGAACTTCGAAATTGGAACGACTACACGGGACACTAAACCCCAAACAATGAACGCTAAACTATTTTTTGATTAATTGATTACTCAGAGTTGTTTTAGGCTTAGTTTGCCCGCGACGACGCCAGCGGCCAAGCACCACATCAAAATCTATACCGTAAATTCTCTAAAAACTCGCTCAGAGCTAGCAGTTTAGTGTCGTGCGGGAATAGCTGTCACTGGCCTGCTGACCCAGCTAGTATCCATTGACTCCCAACTATCCCACCACTCAGAGCCTTCCACCTAAACGGAAGGCTCTGAGTGGTGGGGGGATGAGGAGTCAATGGATACTAGCTCGGTCAGCAGGCCAGTGACAGCTACTTCCGCACGACACTAAACTGCTAGCTCTGAGCGAGAATTTACTCTGAGATTCTGAGATAAATCATTTTATGCCAGAGGCCAAGGCTCCTACTTAAGTTACTAACTACCGTTTGTATACACTGATCATATACATAGTCAGGACAGTGCTCTGTAGGAATTCGCGATCATTCAATATTTACCACCAGGGCAAACCTGTCGCATAAGGCCCAAAACCCGTTTTCGCATCCGAGAACAGTCCTCCATTAATGCCATGGCTTCCTTATCCCGGCCTTGTCCCTTGAATATGAAAGCCAGATTTTCCATGCTGGTTCGGATGCTCTTCGCCAAGCACCCTCTGACATATCTCTTACCTGTAGCTCCTCCTCGTTCCACCGTCCTCGATCGATGCCAGGTTATTCATGCTCCTCAACGTGTCCAGATGTTCCTGACCCAGCACCACATCTCCATCACTCGCACCTCCAGCTCCTCAGCCTCCTTCCACCGTCCTTGATTCCAGAAGGTCGATGCCAGGTTACCCATGCTGCTCAGCGTTGAACGATGTTCTCGCCCAAGTGCCTTGTTTGCTCATCTTCGCTGCTATGCCGTAATTTCCTTTCCCATTTGCATGCGAACCAGCATCAAAAAGGATCGAAGCCCACCTCTCTAAGTAGTCCTGATTCGCAGACTCGAGCGCTTTTTCGACGCGTGGAAACAACTTTTGGCCAGTTCTCATATCGCCCCAACTGGAATTCCTCATCTATTGTTGTAATAAAAATTTCCTTCCATTTTTCTGCCTCATCTTAGCTCTAACCACGACTTTGCTGAGAATTGCAACCAGCTGATGCATTTCAAATTCGGTGGCATCTGTATTAACAACGCGCTTCGGCCATTCTACTAGTAGTATTTCGCTCCCGTTCCAGGGCATACATAGAATCTATACCTAGGAATGGTGAGCTCGCTGCTCAGCCGTCCCCCGGTACAATCTAATAAAACTAGGGGATTTAGTATTAACCTTAAAAGTTAGGCCGCCATGGGCCTGTGTTGAGGCTAGTTAATGGAACCAAACAATGCAAAATCGGTTGTATACATACCGTCCTTTGAATCGCAGCCTCGCAGGAAATCGTCACCCAACATCGACAAGAAGCATCTGAGAATGAGATAACATGGTGGTGAGACAGCATAGTAATTATACTCTCACATTTCCCCCTAGAGCTGCTGGCAAGTATCTTAATATCGCTAGTACATACACAGCTTGAGTCACTCAGCCTGTCACTGGCACACTAGGCATTATCGGTGGAACAAGCCGTTCCTCGGTTGGACTACCTGGAAAGAAAACTCTGCATCCAAAGTCAAATGTACAAACAAATATCTCACACACAACAACGACAGATGAAACACTTGACTGTGGAGGCTCATTTAATAAGCATCATGCAATTTCAAACTCGATACGACAACCTGGGACGCAAAGCTTAGTACAACGCTCAAGCTGACTGCCTTTTGTCCCAGAGCTACCAGCAGTCTGCGAATAAGCTATTCCCTTCTCCGATAAAGCGCCAAAGTAGCTTGGGAGAACAACCAAATCCTTGTCTGAATCGTTCTCGAGATGGTGGTTCGGCCACTTTGATGGTAACGGATGCTGCGTCTCGTCATCGGGTGACGCAGACACGCCAAAACAAAAGATGGGTCCCTCAGAATCTTTGTAAATAGAGGAATATTCGTTCTTCTGATATCTCCGCTCAGAAGATACAAAGAACTGTATGTAGTCACCTTCTTTGGCAGCTTGAGAAAGAGAGGTGAGATCCTCTTCAACTTCGAAATTTTGATGAAGATGTAGTCGGCGGGACAACTTGAGGGACCCAGAAGAATCGGGCGTTTGTATCAATTCCCGCAAACAGAGCAATCTCTCTGTAGGTATCGTCTCTTTAAAACTGGTCTCAGGATCAAGGGAGAGTAATCCCTTTTTCTTTCCCCACCCTCCACCCCCGCTTACGACACGATGCAGCCTGCCACCTTGCCGAATCGCGCTCACCACCTGATCCTGGGAGTATGTACCAACTCCATTCTCAGATCCAGAAGGCTGAACAAGGGCCCACACAGAGAGTCTCGGGTCATCTATATTGTGATCATTAACATACCTAGGAAGCTCCCTTTCTAGCTCGGATGAGGCTGGAATGGGTTCGTTTGATGCATCGTTTTCTGATTGGGATATTTGGCGGAGAATATTGCCCATGCTAGAGACAACTTTCCTGCGTAGGGTAACAGGATGGAGAGGGACCTCCAAGCAACCATGGACGAAATCGACAGATGTAACAGTGCAATTAGAAAGATCACGACATGGACCTAGAGCATACTTCTGGGAAGCTGAACGATATTCCCAGCGCATTGCCTGTAATGTTCTCTCTTTTCCATTGACGAATATGGTATTGGCAAGCCGAAGGCCAACCTCGTATTGTCCCATAAAAGCTGCATTCTTCTTTGCCCTCAGCGAAAACTTAAATTTGGGTTCCTCGAAGATAGCGCCCCCTTCTTGTGCCCTACCCCGCACGTCTAACTCGCTGGCGAGCAATAAGGACAAGCCTTCAGAGGTGAATGAGAATTTAGTGCCATAAATATCTTCTGTTTTCCCTGTAGACCAGTTCCGCGGGATCGGAAGCTTGTCGACAACAGCTGCAAGAGAATGGATGGCCTTTGGGACATGTTGGTGTCGATCAGATGTGAATAATTTATTCATACACTCCTCGAGAAAAGAATTCGTCGGATCAATCCACGATGCAAACGCCGGAGTTACAAGAAGGATAGGAACAACAGCTTCTGGAACAGAGACAGGTGAAACGATTGGGAGACTTGAAATTATATCCCTTGGCACCTTCGTAGTTTCGCCAGTCAGCTCTACTAGTTGTTTGATTCAAGAAGACGAATTAAAAAAAAAAATCCTACAATGGTAAATGGTGTCTGCGTGAGCCAGGTCACTGCGGTGTGTTTCTTAGAGGTCAGTTTTTTTGTTTGCCCCGGAGTGGAGGAGGAACTGAAACCACGTAGTGAACAAGCATGATGATTGCAGTCAGTTCTGAACTTGAGTCCCAGAATGCCTAGTAACAGTGGCAATCGCGGACGGCTAGCCACCTTTCTGAGCACACAACTCTGGATATACCCGAGTGATAATAGCATGAAGCATTTATGGTGCAGTGCTAGTAGCGGATGCTTCGTTTGGACGAAATCCTGCTTCCAGCTACATATTCTGCTGGTTTTAACTAATTGGGCGGTAAGTTAACTAAAGCGGTGACATACTAGGGAACCCAGCCAATCGACTTACATTAGGAGAGGTGAGGTCTACATAGGTAGGTACTGACCTCGGGAGGTCCTTAGCACGGATACCAGCCGAACCCAATTTATTAGCGAGCTTGCTGCCACCAATCACTCCGCAGCAAGGTCCTTCGGCAGTACTATGGATTTAGGTTTTCACTAGGGGCTCAGGCTTCACGGCTGACTCATCCGATCCTCAACAACTAAACCCTCCTGTATGTATCAGCTCACATGTTACCTCAGCTGGTAAGCTCACATGCAGGGCTTAAGAAGCCGTGACTAGTTACAATTGTAACTGTTTCAGCCTGTCCCTATTACTCTACAGGCATCAGGCTTCAACACGAAATGAAACAACCAGCTGCTGTCACGGTAGAGATGAGGTCAGTTCTCAAAACGGTGGTTTATAGTTTGCAAAAGACCATGTACTAATTAATAACATAGAAGCGACGTCCGCAAGCCGGAAGGGTTGCTGAATTCATCCTCGCCTCTTACCAGCGAAGGCGCTCCACCAGGGGATCCCAAGATGGTGCCGTACACCGAGAAAAAGCGGTTGCCAAATTATGCAATAGTGACACCTTTCCAAAAATGGTCCAATCAAGCAAACCCGGGCAACCTAGACCGGCAGGCCATGCGCGCCTTACTGCAATTATTCTTAACAATACTTTTGCTTATGTACCTAGCTATTTATGCCTTCAACTTGTCAGGCAGGTAGCCCGGTTAAATGTTCATTGCGCTGGTCTTGTTAACAAGGATAACTATAGGAATTTACTTTAAACACAGTTCATCGGGGATTGTAACACCAAGTGTGTGTGATTCTCCGGCATGCGTCCATGCTTCATCTGAAATTCTATATAGTCTGGACCATAAATATAAAGATATCGATCCATGCACGAACTTCGAGCAATATGTCTGTGGAGGCTGGCGTGACCGCCACGATATGCGTCCTGATCAAGGGTCAATGTTTGCAGGGACTTTGATGTCGGAAAGTGCTCAAACTCGGTTACGACACATCCTGGAATCGTCTCCTGCCAGTGTGCATTCTAGCATGATAGAGTCAGAAGCCGATTCTGATAATTTCCAGAAATTAAAAGCTGCTTACGATGCTTGTATGGATATGCCAACACTTACAAAGCGTGGCTCAAGGCCCTTAGAGACGATATTGGGCCGAATTGATGAAATATACCCTCTGACAATCAACCAAGAGGTTGTGACTTCTGTGGACAACCTAACAACCGCTATCTTATTCCTGATGGGCATTGAAGTTGAAGCTCTCGTAGCTTTCTCAGTCTCCGTATGACCCAATCACCTAGTGTCAGTTTTCTGGGCCATGCTAATCTGATATAAAGCCTGATGATCGCGATCCGGATTCTGTTGCTATATTCGTTACTCCGCCTAGCGAGATAGGTCTCCCAGCAAAGGAGTATTATAATAACACGCAGACTGTTTCCGACTACACCACTGTATTGCGGCAAGTCCTTGGTAACTATATCAATGTACAGGGTGAAGATCGTATCAATGAGCTGTCCAAAGTCGCGTCGGACATTGCTGAATTTGAGACGAAACTCGCCAACTCAACTCCGGATACACAGACCATGGAAGATGTCACTCAATATTATAATTCGCTAAGTATTAAAGAAACGCACTCTTTGTTGCCAGAAGTTTATTTCAAGGAAATCATTACGACGTTGGCTCCGGAAGATTTCAGCACTAACCGCCTCATTGTTGGGTCGCCGTCTTACATGAAAGATCTGTCCAAGATACTGAAAGAAACACCCAGGCACACCATCCAGTTCTTTTTAAAGTGGAAGACCATTCAAACATATGCCTCTAGTATTGAGGATCCCAAAGTTGCCCCTCTCCGGGAATTTGAAAATCGACTCTCAGGAAAGGATTCCAAAGCTGTTGAGGAAAGGTGGCGAAAATGCATCAGGGAGATAGACCATGGTCTGGGTTGGATTTTAAGCCGCTTCTATGTGCTCGATTCTTTCCCAGAGGAGTCTAAGAAGCTTGGAGACCAAATCGTTTCAGATATAAAAGAGCGCTTTATATTCACCTTGGATGAGACGCAATGGATGACCCCGCAAGTGAGACAGTTGGGAACCAAGAAGGTTGCGAATATTGTACAGAAGATCGGCTATCCCACCAAAAGTCCAAACCTGACGGATCCAGATGACGTGAAAGACTACTACAAAGACTTAGAAATATCCAATGAAACGTTCTTTGAAAACTCACTACTGATGGCTAGATTCAGTGTCCAGCAGGACTGGGCAAAGTTGGGAAAACCAACAAACCGTGACGAATGGGCTATGACGGCGCCTACTGTTAATGCGTATTACAACCCTCCTGGAAATGAAATCGTCTTTCCAGCTGGGATTATGCAGCCCCCGGTGTTCTATGGACCTTCCGCCCCCATGTACCTTGCATATGGCGCATTTGGCGCTGTTAGCGGGCATGAGCTATCCCACGGTAAGTGTTTCCTCCTGGATCTCCTTGTTGCTTGTACGTTTTTACTTGCTGACTTAACTCGAAGCTTTTGATTCAACCGGTAGACATTACGATCAGAGTGGGAATTATACTAACTGGTGGGATGATAAAACAATCGAGGCCTTTGAAAAACGGGCTCAATGCTTCGTCGATCAATATGGGAAATTCACCGTTCCAGGGCCGGACCCTGATTCGAAGCCTCTCCATGTGAATGGCCGCCTCACTCTGGGTGAGAACATTGCTGATGCAGGAGGCCTCGCAGCCGCATTTCATGCATGGAAGAAACGTGACGATGCTTCTCCGGATGCTTTGCTCCCGGGTTTGGGTAATTTCACAACAGAACAGCTCTTCTTTGTTGCGTATGGGAGTTGGTGGTGTAGCAAAACTACTAAGGAAGCAGCAATTCAAGCTATCTACAGTGACCCTCACGCCCCTAAACCAGCAAGGATTCTGGTAAGCTATTTTCACTTGCAGACTTCCCCCCACGTCTCTTGTGTGTTCTACTGTGATCTGTTGTCTCCATTAATTCGATATGCTCAAACTACAAGAACGATTTACTAATCTTTACATCTTTGGGTTTCAGGGAACAATCGCAAATTCGCGTGAGTTCAAAGAAGCCTTCGGTTGTCCTGTCAAGGACCCAACTTGCAAACTATGGTGATGGCGTCTGCCTTGGCTCTCCCTCACTAATACGGATGGGAATTGTGAACATCAGATGTTTATAGCGTAATTCATCATACAGGATCTAATAGCCCATATACAACCCGATATTTAGATGTGTACTGCATATAAGAAAAAATAAAACCGAACTAACAAGTCTACTTGGCACGGTTTGCATATTTGATAGTCGCCTTACTCGCAGATTATTTCGACGTCTCCACAAACCCCCCCCCCCCTTTTTTTTTACCATGGATGCAAGTATTGTATTATTAGTATGATAGATTATACTACCTAGGTACTATACTAGGTACTCACCTCGGTAGTCAGTACACGGAACTTAGCAGCTGATTATTCAGGTAATAACTAGTAATCTGCCAGTGGATGTCTAGTTTAACAGTTGGGCCAGGACAGGGCAAGGCCGCAAGTGCAGCAGCAGCAACCTTAGCATTTGTCTTATATTCTCCCACCCCACGCTTAAGTTAGGGCAGGCAGAATACGAAGTCTTGGAGAAATGTTATTAGGTTTAGTTAGCTTTTTAAGGCGCAGAGCCTGGATGGACTGATTGGGTACTACTTTTATATTGGTAGAACTCGGATTTTGGTGACATGATTTTTATTCGATGGGACCTGCATGCTAAGTCCTGATATCACATGTAGAGTATCATACAGCGAACCTGTCAATGATATATTTCATTTTTCACTTTTAATAGCATCCCGGGGATATGTCGGTACCGAACACGATAAGATGAGATTTATATGTGATGTATGATACCTATCTATATATGTACTCAGTACATACCATCAACCAAATTTATGCATAGGACCATTAGGTAGGTACATACCTAGGTAGGTATGATATCCCCCTGCGCTGGTGATACCTTCAGCATGGACCACCTTTACCTTTCTCCTGTGCGGGAAGGGGGTCCCTGCTGAAGGTATGATATATTATAATCACCAGCGCGGGGGATAAGCATGTCATGCACTGGTACCTTCTTACTATCATTATTGTTTACTACATACATCCGGCAAACTCCTATTTGGCCTTGTCATTCAGTCTCGTTTGTGTCTAGGGGGTGGTTAATCGTAGTGATTCTACACAGAAATGGGAAAGACCTCCGAGTTTTGCAGCACTGGAAAATCCAACAGTCGTCGTCAACCAACCATGCCAAGAGATATGTAGTTTGAGGCTATCTTAGCTCCACACGGCACCGGATACCGGGAAGGTATTTACCCACTAAACAAGGTTTTATAAGAACGAATTGGTGGGAAGGGATGGAGACCAATGGAAACCCCACCCCAAAAAAAGAGGGTCGGTGTAAATGGTGAACCGATGGTCCTTTCTGTTTTCTTTGGGCCATGATTGGGGGGCCCGGCGGAATGGTAAGGGTCCGCTCCCGGGAACAAGTGGCTACGCCGCAAAATATCATACATAGTTCTAATAAGTTGATAGAGTTGGAGTTTACCAGGAAGTATCGCCAATGTGGCCCGTGGGATGGTCTAGATCCATGACCGTATGATTGATAGAGTATCAGCGATCAACATATACCTATCGGATGCTGACAGTCCTTGCCGCGCGGTGGTCTGGGCTTGCCTAGTACCTACATTATAGTTAGGTAGGTATACTTTAAGTAAATTACCTATAATTGATTGAAGCATTGGACTGGTTAATCCTCCGACAAGCATGTACACTGGGACAGTTCATAATAATGTATGTACATACATGCACTTCATGCATTCTGCAGGTTTTGGAGCCTAATGATCAATCAATCTGAGGGCCCAGTTGAAGCAGTTCCTTTCCAAGGGCTCCTATATATGGCATTGAGGATAATGTTAGCAAAATTTTAGAATTTCAATTTGCACCCAAGCTGCCGTTTTCAGTGGCAGTCGAGTCTGAGTCGACGCTGAAAAAGGTGTCGCTCGTGCAGGTTCTTTCCACCACGTCTTTCGGCGTTTCGACCACGCACTTCTTACTTTGGGTACTTTAGCGCATCTCCTTTATTTTAGAAACCCGACTCAGCAGCGGTGGCCATGCATCGACCATGTCCTTTTAGTAGTGGGTTCCTTACAACACTGCTAGAGCCTTGAACATATATGTATAACGGTCACACCATCTTGTAAGATACATCCATACAGTATTGTTATGGTACAGCAAGATCTATCACGCTGTACATATATTACAGGTTCAAAAGTTGACCACTTACAATGAGAGAGATGTACATCGCTCAGGCTACAGGCACGAGAGATGTATGCTACAGCCACTCTGATCCAATTCGTAACGGTTCAACTGTGAGGTTTTTACTCCGAGTCTGCTTCTCACTAATGTACAATTTATTCCTCCCAGACATCCTCACCACGCTTGGCCAAATCCTCCACCGTTCCATCATAGGCACGCATCAGCCCACTTGCAGTAGATCTCTGGATGGGTTGGTTTCAGGGAGAGGAGTAGCATCGCGAACTCTTCAGCGGAATCGTGGGCCGCTGCGTTCCTCTCCTGTACGTACTATGGTCTCCGTTAGCATACTACAAACATCAGGAGGAAACAACAATATACCTTCGAAATATTGCGCAAAAACGGCCAATACTTCGTTGGAATACCAACTTTCCGCAACTGGTTGTCCGAAGCGTTCGAAACTTGTTGTTGAAGGTCATGAGTTGTAGCATCGGTTTGTGTATTTAGTTTTCCCAGTTTGATTAAGAGATTACAGGTACAAAGCTTTAGCCGCCAGATTTTTCTTCATGCAGTTCTTTCTTCAGAACGGCGATATTTGACTCGGATTCTTCTAATTCTTTCTGCAGATCTGTGATCTTTGACCCTTGGTCCTAAAGCTAAGATGTTAGTATTGAAAGTAGTGGTAGAACATCGCAGTATTGAACAGCACTTGTATTCTGGCGTTTGTTAAGAGGTTCCCACTTCTCCCCGAAGGGCATCATGACTTGTAATTATGATAGTCTTCGATTTTGGGAGTGGGGTCTAAGCGCAGGCGCTTCGAATCAATGTCGTTGAAGTGATTTTGCGTTTAATCTGCGCACGTGTGGGGGACGACAATAGATATGTCTGTGAGGGCCTAAGCCCGGCTGCCCGGAGGGTGCTGAGTTTACCACCCCAAAAAGGCACAAATGGATGACCGGGAGGTCATCCGTCTCAGCGTGCTATATAGCTTGTCTAGACCAGGGTGACAGTGTCATTTTGGCATCCAGACCGTTAGCTTGATAGGTTGAGGTAGCAGATAGTAGTAATTGAACTGAAAGTTGGAAGTCATAAAGCAAGGAAGAAGGACAGGAAGTCACGTCACCAGGGTCACGCCACAGAAGGACTTGAAATGGTATTCGTCAAACAAACCAAGCATGTTTGAAAGTTTGAAATGCCATTAAGTGTACGTACCAGACTTGCTAACAAGCAA
>NPHW01003086.1:772-11728 GCA_002240705.1 Elaphomyces granulatus
TTTGGGGGGGGGGGGGGGGTTTGACATTTTACTTGCCTTCTCGTATATATGCTGCATTTATGATTTCTGTTGCCCAGTTCCATTGTTGTTAGTATTTTTCTATACACACAGCCGAAACATTCCTCAACTTGCCACTTGGTGACTAAATCCAGAAGGGTAATGAGTTCCTCATATGCCATTCCGCCTATCATAGCCATAGGCCTAGGCCTCTTAGAATAAGCGAGGATTCAGCTCTGACCTTCCCCGGACCTCCTTCTTCGTTTGGGGATTGGACCAATTCCCTATTTTGTATACATATCATAGGCACAAGGGAGGTGTGCCAGAAACGTAAATATACTCTCTTCTCTGGACCATGTCTCATGGAGAATCGGGACATATCTTAGGTCAATGTGTATAAAATGCAAACTCGAGCCCTTTTATTTTCTTCCTTGCTCAAGTCATCAAGACAGCTGCCTATTAAATAAATCGTTATCAATTTAGAAGCGTTACAGTTAGGTTTCATGTGGGGAATGGGATTGCCATTTAAAGATTTGCAAATTGCGGCCGAGTTACTCACTTTGTTCGGGGTCTGGGGCACTACACACTTTATTCTATTTTATTGCAAGCGACTCTGCAGCCCATGCAGCGACATCAACCCCAGGTCCTGCAGCAAACGAGATATTCCAAGCTCTAAGCTTCAGTGGTGACCTTAAAAATCCTTGAACAATTTCTGTATTTCTCTCTCTGTTGACTCAAGTTAAGAGGTGATCCAGGGAAACTTCATTGAACTCTGAAGAGGACGAGCCTAAATTCTTAAGAGGTGTATCATGTCCTAGCTCATCGTGGTGACCAATACATTATACATACTTCCTCCTAGTGATATCGTCGGTAACGGTCAATTCCCTTCAGCTTCCTGCGTCCGGGCCTCCAGCGGGGTCGCGAGTAAAGATTAACACCGCGAATCCTTCGAAACAATTACGTACTGGGCCCAGATGCCGGTCATATAAGGTAAAATTCGTCGCAATTACCGATGACTGCGATCATAATCTTCGCGGCAGCCTTCTTCCCCTTCCACTTTCTGGCTGACTTGGACTGATACTGGAGGATTGAGCAGGACGTCCGATCTAGCACGAAGAGTCGCAACCGCTACGTGAGCACTCAGGGAGATCGTAATCGACGGCCATTCTAGAAGAGGATAGCCGTAGCACGCAGCTGAGTTCTTAGGTTGGTCGCAAACTCGACCGGATATACGAGAAGAGATCCACGTACTTATCATGATATTCCTCTTCAATATTGCCGTTTGAGATGCCAAGTTCCAAGCCGAAATTATTTGCACGCCCAGCTGAAGGTTCGAGATGAACAGGAGCCGATGCGGTCAGAACTCTCGCATACAATTGAATGCAGATACACGGGTGAGATAAATTCTAGTTTGTTTAAATGTAACTTTCTGTCTGTCCCCTTTCTACTCAGGGTTCTATTGTCTGGTCAAATTCCGAGTTACCTAGTATTACTGATGATAGGACATAGCATCTTCTGAGTCTATGCCTTCTTCCTTCGTCTCATAGAATCTGGATGTGTTTATCAGAGATGAAAGGATTTTCACTTCTCATATCAAATAAGATTAATGATATATACGAATGGCACATGAACTATACAGAATAATGTATATACGGGTAAGGATCCAGTAACATAGGTATGATAGAAATCCTCTTGAGGTGCTCCGTTAATTAAATTCATAGCATACTCGTGAAGGCTCGAATGAGGTACATAATGAATTGTGTCTCCTCTACCCACTATTCACCATCTATAGTAAATGGCAAACAACGAAAAGTCCTCACGGCACCAATAGACAACAAGATAGCTATAATAATGAATGCTGGGTGGAAAAGCCGAAAATATGACCATGGCGAGGATCAATTTGAAATGCTGCCCCTTTCCCCCGTCAGGAACTAGCATCGAAGTGACTGATGCCTGTGTTAGTTGAATTAACCATATCTTTTGAATATTCACCGCGGCTCAAAGTGATCGTCTACTACAGAAGAGGAAGTCGTATGATAACACTGTACTACATACCGTAATGATAGTATGATTGGTTCAAATTCTTGATTAGCATATGTCTCCAGAAGTCAATTAAAGGCAGGAGTTCGCACTTTATTATTTCTAATACGAGGCTTTCCCTTCCTTCGGGGAGTTGGGGATCGAGCCTTGCATAATGTTCCCTCGTCTCTGTTGTCGGCTAGAATATTACGTTAACGAAAGTAATGCTTATGATAAATACTCTTAGAAGGAAAATTTCGGTGTCGCCACGGTGTGTTTCTATAATTCCGTTCCCTCTTACGATTGGCTCACCGACAGAATTTATCTCTGACATAATATTCTGATATATAACTTGGAATGTAATGAACAATCCGGTATGATAGTCTCTATAGACGCAAAAGGTAAGCACGTCTCTACCATAGGTCATACCTTGGTCCTTAGGAACCATTATTGTGTTGTCTATTAATAGTCTATGTCTTCACCCAAATGTTTGCCTCCAGTGACCCGCCTAAAAGCAGGTACTGTGTACCTAGTATGATAGGTGCTGGGAAAGCATTGCTTCTATATGATAATAATGTACATTGATACAACAGCTATGTAATAATTTGATCTAGCGAGAAGGAGTCGGTGAGCGGAATCAAACTCATTGAATCTACCACTGCCCCTATAGGTACCTATCAACTTGCTGTTGGATATAGAGCAAAATGTGCGAAAACCAGTTTTCCACCGGATCGATCGGGCCACCCTATCGCATGAACTGCAACCAAGAAGTTGGAAAGATACGAATAAAATTAATAATAAGAATAATAGGCTTGGATGAGCGGGGTGAAGATTAGATCACGAGCCTCTGCAACCATACATGTAGAAAGAGGGGTAAAGAGCCTTATCGGTGGTATAAGCTTTCCATAACTTCTCCTCCTTCATTCTAGTAATAAGTCCTTCAACTTTCTGATTTTGTATTCGTACTCTGGCTGCTTTCTAGGTGTCAGTGAACTACCTCCTATCGTAATAACAGAAAAGGTGGACAGCGAAATTCTTCCATGAAGATTGACACAACACAGAATAATACTGCCACTATGATAGGTGGTGTGATCGCCATATCTTTTATCTAAGGAAAAGCATATTTACCACCAAGGTATCTGCATGCAAGGATCGAAGTCATGTGCAGTTAGATGGTTGGAACAGAACAAAGAACAGTAGGTTGGATTTTACATAAAAGCTGCAACACGCCAATCTGGTAAAGTGACTGGGATTTATTATTAGACCTATGATAGACGGAGGAGAATGAAACAAGCGCTCTTAGCCGCTCTATGCATATCGAAGTCAAGTCTCATCGCTATCGTAGTAAAGTATTAGTACGCCAACGACCATCCAATAATAATAAAAAGCCGATTAAATACGTCTTACATCTGACTCTGACTCAGCTCTGTAGTGTAAAATATAACCACCTATCATAAATCATAGGTCATCCATTTAAAATTAATATATCTCTCAAGTACGAAATGGAAGGCTAGTATTTGGAATTGGAATCAGTCATTTCCACAAGTACTCCTTATTACATATTATTATTTTAACCAACATACAAACTATGATAATAGCAATTGTTTGCGGACCCCTTTTCCTACGCCTTGTCGTGACCACGACTGCATTGCCTTAGCGTGACTACTTCACATCTTTAATACCTAATGTAAAACAACATATTTCTCCTTGATACCTATGTATGAGAATTGACCGACTTCTCAATCATTATGTAATTTCTCTGCCTTAGGCGTAAGTACCCCAGCTGACGTCGTGGCATACACTTCTGTTAATACTGTCCTCAAGTTTCCAGATGGAAAGCTGTCATAATTCCCCTTAATAGTACAGGGATCAGCCTGCTCTGATTGTATACTCTATAGAGAATCAGGGAATAAAATAATAATGCATTGCGACCAAACAATATTATTATATGGCACCGGAAACCACGAAAGGAGTCAATTGTTATTTCCAAAAAAAAAAAAACAAAAAAGAAAAGAAAAGAAATTTCTCGCTGGTAAAGGAAAAAAAAACCTGATGAATCTGATATTGGATGAAGTCGGTAATCATAAGTTTGTCTGACAAGACAATAGTAGCATCGAAACCAGAGGTGGAATATTCTCTATGTATATAACTTAAAGTACCGGATGCTCATCTCCAATCATATCAGAGAAGTTTAGGGGTAGCCCATGAACTCTAGTTGCACCAGATCGGCTCATCCCCATCCTCCAGTTACAAGGGCTTGTGACAATAATAATAATAAGTATAATTTGTAGCTGTAGAGTGGTGGAAACTGTTATACATACATTGGAAAGACCATGGTATCAGATGTGGATGAAGTGGAAAGGGTGAGGTAACTCTGCTGGAGAAAACGAAGGCCGAGAATCTTCGTTCACAGATAGGAATCATCAAAAGCAGGACAAGCTTGGTTATATATATTTGAAGCTTGGTCATATTTGCAGAATCGAAGACCTGCTGAGACACAAATCTGCGGATAGGTCGTGGAGAAGGACGATTTCCTTCTACAGTAGAACCTAGGAAGCAGGATGAAGGAATAACCGCAACTTATACAGTAGTATGTAGTATGATATTGACGCACCAAACCGGATAGTTACCGCTTTTTTATGGAATACGTGCTTAAAACAGAACAATACATGACATGACAATAATAATAGTTAACTACCAATCGGTCGTAGCACTAAAACCTTGCAAGTTCTGATTCTTGTTTTGGCCATTGGCAGGATTCATCAATGATCCTTCATTCCTGGGGTGACTTGGACCAAGTAATATATAATATAATAATAATAATAATAATATGATACTCTATTGATGATAGGAAATATGACGACTCGGCCCATCATGATGGCGATATGATAGAACCGCTCGAAATAGTCACTGATCTGAATACATACCTAATTCGTGCTCCTTGTCTTTCGATGGCTTGGAAAAGAGTTGACGCCGGTGGAACTTGAAGCGAAGGGGTGGGACCTCATCGGGTGGCTGGGGTGAAAGCTGCCATGGTTGGCCGAGACAAGGGAGCTTGTAACGGTCATGCGCTCGCGGCAACTACAAGACGAGCGGCAAGATATCGAGGTCAATACTAATCTCTTCCATTTCCGTTGGACGGCGCTCATCTTCTAGACACGTGCGGACCGGGAGATATGATAGGGCCCTGCTGGCAGCCTGAGTCGCTGATGATACACTCAAGCTGATGAGAGAATGAAACCAACCGATTGATGTAGCGTATACTTTGGTTTGCAACTTGCGAACACTACTATGTACTGTTAAGGAAGAGCTTGATTTGGATGATCACCCTGCAGTACACATAACTACCTGTAGGCTGTATTAGGAATGGATGGATATTTATCTTTCTCGTGATGTACATAACTCGGATACTGTGTGCACTGTGGGGCCAAAGGACCTATCATACCGTTCTTAGAGGTACTGTACTAGTATGTTTGAAGCGAGGTTACTAGTATTATACCATTTAGAGTACATTGCTGGATGGAAAATGATGGAAGCTTGTTGGTGACACGGCACTCTCGATGAGAACTAATAAAAGGTTGCGAGCAAGCGGATAATAATGTTGTCCGCTCAAGAATGAAGAAGTTCGACACTGAATGGCGTTATTATAACTAGAGAGAAGACACGTCCTGGTCCAGGGTCGAGATATGAAGCGATTTTCTATCATAAAAACCAGTACCTAATGATAACTAGGTAACTAGATATCAGCAGCTAGTAACATGGCCCCCGTACAGCTAACTTATACCATTGAAATAATGCAAGGCGTCGTGCCACCAGTCGTCGATCAGACATAGTTACCTAGGTAGGTAAATAAATACCTAATGAAGATGATAGCCAGGAGGGAACACTTTTTTTCTTGCACATCCCCCCATTTCTTTTCTTGTTCTGGTTGACATTCATTATTATTATTATCGTAAAAAAAACATGGATGTATGATAATAATTAATATGAATATGTTTGGCTATAACTAGTTATGTAGCCAACCTATCAAAAAATGGATGGTGGGTAGATTTGCCTACGAATGTCCGACTAGAGTTAAGCGGCTGTCGGACCATCTCCTTTCGGGAATCGGCACCGGGTCTTGGACTTCTTAGCCTTCTGAACTTATCCCTGAACTTTGATGAAGCAGCAGGGGATCATATTAGTCGCAGGTTGCATCGGATTGGACGGGATAGTTTTAGCCTGGACAGAAGCACATAGTCCTCATTTCTTCTTCTCAAGCACAATTGCGTAGAGTAGAGTGCTCCCCTGCTTTCACTTCCCGTCGAGCTCGAGAAGCTTGTCACTCACTGTAAAAAAAAAAAAAATATAATGCAACGCGGCAACCCTGATCGATTTAGTTACTACTGTGTAATAAAATAAACACCCCCAAGCCCGAGGCCCCAAATTGCTAGTGATACCCACCGGAGCCACTGGAGCCTACTAAAACGCCGTCAACCACAGGGCACCAACCCACCACACTGGCCTGGCCCTATCACTTTCCGGCTGCAACTACAACCGTCCAAGCCAGCCCTTGCACCTAGGCATCTTTAGCGCCCAAGCCGTTCGCTCATGCTCCTTGTCCTCTTCGCCCCGCTTAGTTATCCTTCGTCAATAAACGCCTTTTTTCTCGCATACAGTACCTCACGCGCTCTTTCCCAACCCCCCCTTCCGTCTCCTTTTTTTACCCCCTGCCTTTCCTTTTCTTCTCACCCCCCTTCTCTTTTTCTTTTTTCTCTCTTCCTTCACTTCTCATATCCTCTTCCATTCATCATCCAGCTACCACCCCAGTTCATTGTCTATTTTTCTCATTGTGATACCCTCGAGTCGTCTGGTCTCGTGCTCCAGCGTCTCTTTGTCTGTTTGATTTTTCTTTGAGATACCCCTTTTCACTTATAGGACCTCGAGCTGTTACTTTTTCCTCCATTGTTCTCTACCTGAGGGAAGTTTAATTTGCCATTGAAAGGCTGATTATTGTTCATACCATTTGTCATCGACAGCAAAGATGTCTGATACACAGAAGCCAGTTGAAGAGACTTCTGCGGTGGCTCCTGCTTCCACTGAACCTCCTGCCGTCGAACCAGCCCCAGAGGTATCTGCGGTCGATACTGCCAAGGCAGATACTGCGCCCGCCACTGAGACCACCGAAGCACCCGCAGAGCAGCCCAAAGAGGAGCCTCCAAAGGAGGAGTCCAAGGAAGTCACTCCAGCCTCGGACGGGATTTTAGGCTACAAGGCTCCCGGTCTCGTAAAGTAAGTCGCTGATTCGAGAGTATGTATAAGGATAGTGATCGGGCTCACAATCGTAACGTGCAGGAGCTTCCGCTTTTTGAAGCGCTACTTCTACTTCAGTGATGAGGCCGTCGAAATAAAGCAGCTCTCTGCTGTAGCTCATCCCCACGCTGCCTGGGCTAGTCAAACCGGAAGAGGTCTGCTCTTCTTTACCAAACGCGCTGAAGATAAGGCAACACCCGTTGGCATTTTCAACCTGGTAAGGCGCATCACGCAATCGCATGATAAGAACTTGTCATTGACTTCAGACAGTCAGATATCTCCGATCTAAGCAAGGAGGGGTCCAACGAATTCATCTTCAAAGTCAATGGTCAGAAATATGGATTCCAGGCCAGTAGCTCTACCGAGCGTGATAGCTGGATTGTGGCTTTAGAGGCAAAGTCGACGGAAGCGAAGGCGGAGAAGGACACCATCATCTCCAGTGAAGGGTACAAGACGGAATTAGAGAAGCTAAGTAAGTTTTGCATTTACTAGCATTCTTGACCATGATAACTGATCTATGAGATCCAGCCAAGCCACCAGTCGTTGCTGCAGAGTCCAGCCCCAAGAAGAGCGTTGACAAAGCTAAGGAGGCCGTAAAGAAAGATGAGAGTGGCCCGGCCACTGATGACAAGAGCCGTTCGCTGTCACGCAAGCGTGCTAGCATTTTCGGAACAATTCGTGGCAGGAAAGACGTTGAGGAGAAGAAGGAGGAAACTCCTGCCGAACCTGTCCTCGAGGCTCCTGCCACCACTGAACCTCCCGCTGAAGGTAAGTCTGTTGATTTTTACGTTGTACACAGGGTCACTAACGTGTGTAGCTTCGACTGCTGCTGAGGGATCTGAAGGCAAGGAGGAAGAGAAGAAGAGCGAGACTCCTGCTCCGAAGACTAAGCGCGCCTCCATTTTTGGCTCTATTTTCCAAAAAGTGACTAGCCCAAATCATGAGAAGCCGGAGAAGGAAGCCGCCAAGGAGACTACTGTCTCCAGCACTGCTCCTCAATTGGAGAATCCAGTTGACGAGTCTGCCTCGAAACCAATTGAACCGGAAAGTGTGACGGCTCCAGCGGAGTCGGAGGCAACAGCTCCTACTGAACCTGCCTCTTCCTCCAAAGGTCTTCTCTCTCTCTTCAAGGACATCACTAAGACGGATGAAAAGAAGTCGGAAGAGAAGGATGACAAGAAAGACGAGGCCCCTGCTACAACCGAACCTAAGGAGAAGCGCCGTCCTTCCATCTTCGGCCTCGGTCCCAAGAAGGAAAAGAAGGCCGAAGTCCCGGAGGGTGATGCGGCTGAGGTTGAGGCCAAGCCAAAGAAACTGTCCATCTTCCGTCGGCCTAGCAGGGTGAAGGCTAGTGAGGGGAAAAAGGAGAAGGAAGCTGTTGCGACAGCCGAGACGGTCCCTGAAGATGATAATAAGCCTGAGCCCATCAGCAAGGATGCTCCTGTTGAGGAAAAACCCACTGAAAATGCCGAAGCTGCAGATAAAGCGAATGAGCCTGAGGTTCCCGTCGAGCCAGTAAACGTTGCTTCTTCATCAGTCCCTGTCCAAGCTGCTGCATGAGGGGCAGCCGCCAGAACGAGCGTTATCGAGTTTGAGAAGTGGTGGGATGACCAGTATACGTCTCGTTCTGGCATGTTGGCAGCCTGACGAGTGATGCTTCCATGTATCGAAACATGCCCAATCTCTATACGGGAAATGGCTATCGACACAGACAAAAATAGTCCCACGAATGTCTTTCAAGTCACTCTTAGGCAACCGCCGTGTTTCTCCTTTCAAGATCAGTGTATAACCGCGGATGTCGACAAAAACGATACCCATTTTTTCGATCTCTGAGTTTTACATCTTCAATAGCCTTTGATTTATTGATGTTTGACCCTTGCAACCGCATCTTCTGGGCTCCTTGGCCCTTTTTTTCTCTCGTTACAAATGTCTTGGACTATCCCGCAACGATACCCGAACTTGACTCCGTGTTCACGTGTTAAGTTTTCAGCTAGATTGATACCACTTGTTGCGTTCTGTTATTTGTTTCTTGTCTATTGTATCTTGATACCCGTCGGGGTAGAGGCGAGTGGGCTTCATTCATTAGTACTGGAAGTTCCGAATCGCAATTGTTGATGCGACCCCCGGAAGCCTAGTTTCTGTTCTTTTCGAGCTCTTAGGCTTTTTCCCCCTGTTCATGTACATTGTTTCCCTGCTTGGCCGTATGCTATCGTCGCGGTCGGTTGGTGATGCCTGTCGGATCATGGCGTGTGATGTCTGTCTGGCAATGCTCACGACCTCCATGTACGAAGCATGCTCAACTCTACGTAATACTTAATAGATATCTAGTTTGATGCCATGCATTTATCCAAATGTTGTGTAATGTTTTATCTTGTTGTGCGTCTGCTAATATGTAGTAGGCTCCCTGCGGCCCACAATTGAAAGTGAGGGTTGTATGTAGTAGGTAACACCCTGTTATGCTCAACTTATTATTAACGTGTATACCCTCAAAACAAGTCGCTATCAATCGTGAGAGCAAAGCTTCATTGATCTTTACGCAGACAGTCAAAATCGCGAGCTACTTCATGACTGTACCTATTTGAAACTTGGGTTCATGGACGCATTGATTGGAGTAGCCGTGGCAACTATTCGCGCCAGCATCCAGAATTCATACGGAGGCCGCAAACTCAATGAGAAAATAGCAGTCTTATATTGCACTTTATGAGTGATTCTGGGCTGCTGTTTCTGCGAGAGTTGAGGTTTCAACCAGTCATCGCTTTGTCAATCCAATGATCGTACGCGTTTTTAGCATTGCTATCACACAACGCAACTACCTTACGAACCTCCGCTCTACCTCCCCCTCCCAAGTTGTAAGGATAGCCAAGATGACGTCGAAACCGCTGCGGCACATAAAGAGCAAAACAATATACGACGAAGGCATCGACTGGCCAATCGTCACTACGAGGAACACTCTCCGCATACACCGCCCCTCAATATCTGCCAGCAGAGGAAGAGCAGCATTGGAGTGTCCCTTGCTGCCGGCCCAGTTCCCCGACTTGCTACAGTTCGCCAGCAATGTCTGATTCTCTGGCTCCCAGCCCAGTTCCCAGACTTGCCAGCAATATCTAGGTCTCCGTCCCCTAGCTGGGTTCTATGTTGCTGCCGTGTCAACGGATCCTTCCCTTGAAGAGCGCCCACGCTCGATCCCCTCTTCGAAGAAGATTGGCGAATACTATATAGCTTCCACCACGAGCTGGACAATAATTTTGCCAAGAGAGGTGGTTCAACGTGGACACAGGCAGAGACCGCCGCGGCAAAATTCGAGCTGGTGCTGAACCTGAACTACAATGTATTCTCTGAAGGGAATATCGTGGATAATGATTCTGGCAGTGTACCAGAACACCTGCCCGCTTTAACATAGGTAGAAGAGATGCTAATCGCTAGAGTTCATGTGTTTTTAGAGATCAACAATGGGCATTCGTCGACTTCCTTCGAGACGTGGGAAAGGTCTATAGAAAGCTGCCATTACCGCCACAAGATCTAGAAGTCGGGCTGCTACCTCCTGTCAATCCGTCAAGACTTTCGTGTCCGTCGAGAAGCTGTTTCGGTCTAGCTTCAATATCTTCGAAGGGATCACCCTGGATATTGTTACCTCAGATTCTCAGGCGT
>NPHW01003087.1:0-12231 GCA_002240705.1 Elaphomyces granulatus
TATTGATTTTGCTTGGGGCGTTGAGGGGTGTGACACATTGTCCCTTGAATACGAGTAGGGAAGGTCAGCTCCAGGTTTGCATGCTTGCCTAACGCTGCTGCCTGTAGCAGAAAATTAAATTAGTAGGAGCCCATATCATTTGCTCACAGAACTGATTTATTACTTATCTCGTCTGAGTTGACTGAGACAACTTATCTCAGTTTAACGCGTGACTTGCAGGTTAGCGTCCGTTAGCGTTATATTTTACCCGAGCATGCATTCCGGGGTTTGTTCCTGTAGAACCCGGAAATAATGCTGCTGGTTCGAATTCCATCAAGGGTACTATTTGTAGACGCTGCTAAGACTCTATTCGATCTTCTTTTAACGTGGTCTAAATTCAATGCTATCTTCTAGCGCTGCTTGAGCAGCCGTTCTCTAATCAATATGAATACATATACATTTCACTTATTATATTACAGTAGAGTACAATGGATTGAGTAGAGTAGGTTCTTGGGGAAGATTTGAACCCTCTTACAGGGTAATAGTACGACGTCTGGTGGTGAAGTTGTTTCGAGTTTCGTAAGGGCATATAGGCATTAGTACAACTGTTGAGAGCAAACTGAAAGTCATACAGAGACGTATCATATTGATCAGCCGAACTTTAAAGGATGTCATTAGAAGCCAGCACACCATCGCATGCAGACAAAGTTCGATATCACTTCGCACTTGAGATGCATGGCTCAAATTCGTGACTTCTTTTTGCAAGCCCAGCCCCAAAAGCGGATGATACCAGCTGCAGTTGGGCCACCCAATGTTGGCTGAAATGCCTGCTCGCGTTTCGTTGCCCTGAAATCTCTTAGTAGCCTTCGTTAATTCTATGGGAAAGGCGAGGATGATACACCTTTCGTTTGTGCAGGTCACACCTCGCCATATTTCCCCTCCAACTCGTTGTGTAGTCACCTCATTGCGGGGGGACATGGCGAGACGATACATATTCACGCAAGTGCAATAGCAAGCCAACTCGTAGCAGACCCTTGCTAATCAGGCTGCTAACAGCGGAAAGCTGGCAAGGAAATGACATACTATTGATCGCCCAATTTGTATGTGATTGTGGAATCGATTCACCGTCTCGTAGGTGCTTCGGTATTCTGTTATTGCGGAAAAAGTTATTATATTTCAAAAAATTGCTAAACGCTTTTGGTATCCTGGTGCCCATGAGTATTTCTCTGCCCTCAGTTTCTCTTTGGTCTTCCGCTTCAAATAATCCCCACATATCCTGACCTAGCTTTTGAAGGTATTATTCTTTTTGGCAGTTTGATCGAAAGGAAATAACATGCAATCCGATGGAAATAAAGTTCCCATTGCCATCATAGGAATGGCAATTAGGGCACCGCCAGGGCCGAACCAAGAAGAGTATCCAAGCCTTCCATATATTAGATAGCTGGATTACAGACCACTTTTTTGACAGTTAGTCTATTATAGGTCTTTGGATCTTGATGGATATTGGGATTTGCTATATCGACGAAAGACTGCTGTGGTTCCAGTACCATCAGACCGATGGAACGCGAAAGCGTATTACGGCACTGGCCCAGGGAAGACAATTACCGTGTGTCATGTTCACTTCAACTTGTAGCGACGTTGATGTAATCCTGACTGCTATGCAGACCAGTGGCTGTTTCATCCCCGATATAGATAAATGGGATCCCCAAGAGTTTGGGATATCACCAAAGGAAGCCCGCCAGGTATCACCTGGGCAAGGTCTGCTACTTCATGTCACTCACAACGCGCTGCAAGACTCAGGGATCGACTATCGGGGAAAAGCAATTGGCGTGTATGTAGGCGGGACTCTGTTTATGAAGGGCTGGGCCGAAGACATCACGGCTGCTCGAGAATACTTCACAACCGGGACTTTCCCTTCTTTGTTGGCAAACCGCCTCAGTTACGTTTTTGATCTCACAGGCGAGTATACCCCCCAATATCAATTCGAGCATAATTTTAGGCGGGATACAAAGCCTGACTCCATTCTAGGGCCTAGTATGTCAGTTGACACGGTATGTTCACTATCCGACTCGACACCCATGTTCCACTAATATTGGAGTTCTTGTAGGCCTGTTCGGCAAGCCTTACAGCGATGCACTTAGCAATACAGGCTATCCGAGCTGGTGATTGTGACTCTGCTGTGGTAGCCGGCGCCAACTTGATTACGAGTCCTGTTGATACTGCATCGTTTAGTCGGCTGGGCGTCCTGTCTCCAACTGGGGAGTCACGAGCGTTTGATGCAGATGCAAATGGATATTCTAGAGGTACGCAGCCCCATAACTGATTCTAAAGATCCATCAAGTGGACTTAGGAATTCCTCCAACGTATTAATATAGGGATGGTTACTGATGGAGTTGTTCTCAAGGGGATATTATTGGCGCGGTTGTTTTGAAACGTTACGACCTCGCAAAACTTGATGGCGACCTGGTGCACAGTGTTATCATGGGCAGTGCATTGTCGTGCTGTGGAGGCTTGATGGGCAGCATCACGACGCCATCAGCAGTTGCTCATAAAACAGCTATCGTGGATGCATACCGAAACGCCAGTCTCCGGCCTTGTGATGGTTTGTGCAATCTTCTCAACTTCAGGGATTGAGGGCTAAGTACTTTCATGTGAATTAGCGGATTTTGTTGAACTACACGGTACCGGAACGACTATTGGCGATACAGTCGAAGGGAATGCAGCTGGGGAAATATTCAGCCAAGGTCGAAAAGGGGCACGGCTATTTATCGGCTCAGTGAAAAGCAACATCGGGCATGGTGAGCTTGGTGCTTATATTAGCTCGTTGATTAAGGTCGGACTCCAAATAATGCCAAATTGTGCAAACTTCAAATACGAGCGTGGCACGACAAAATGAAAGCATAGTTACTGACATATCAATAGTGCGCTTTAATGTTACAGCGTAGAACCATTCTTCCTAACGGCTACTTCAAAACTCCCTCTCCCACCATCGACTGGGAGAAATATAATATGGCGGTACCCACGTTGCCAGCACCCCTTGTTCCCCAAAATGAGAAATTTGGTGTAATATCAATCTCCAGCTTCGGTTTCGGAGGAGCAGGGGGTCATATGGTTCTTAGGTCCGAGAACCCCCGAGAACCTAGCGGAGACGTTCTAGACGAGCCGCCGTACTTGTTTGTTGTTGGGGGCTTGACTCCTAGAGCGACGATGGAGCTGGCGAAAACATATGCACTCGACTATGGACGATTTAGACAGGATGCAGTATCCGAGTTAACCGGCCAGAGAGCAAGACAGGCTCCTTACAGAACGTTCGCTATTGGGAATAACATTTCAGAACTCGAGTTTCCGGTGCCGCAGATGGTTCATGTGAAGTACCGGGGTTCGCTCTGTCTGATTTTCTCAGGCCAGGTATCTTAATAACCCCTAGCACCGCTTGATTATCCGAAGAGGCTAATCGGCTGAAGGGACCCCAACATGCAACCATGGGTTGTGGCTTGTTTCGCCGCTTCAAGCTGTTCCGCGATAGTATCCTTGAATGCGACAGCATCTACAAAGCTTACGTCGGGGAGTCGTTGATATTTACGACTGGACTTTTCACCGGCTCCGAATCCGATGACTCGCCAATAAAAACAACTCATTGGCCAGCACGTGTGATCTCTGCCGCAATTGTATTCTTCCAAGTCGCTCTCTTCGATCTCATGAAGGGACTGGGGTTTAAGCCTGATGTTATCATTGGTCATTCGCTGGGAGAATGCACAGTTCTGTACGCAAGTGGTTTAATGCCCAAGGAAGCGGTCATTCAAATAGCCGCTGCCCGAGGCAGAGCTCTGGAACTTGTCGGTGAAATCGGAGGCGCTATGGCTGCTTTAAACTGCACCTCTAGTGAAGCGGAAGCACTTATTCAAACTGTTGAACATACTTCTGGCACTAGCAAACAACTTTATGTAGCAGCGTACAACTCCCCCGGCAATATCGCTGTATCCGGGCCTTCCACCCTGATTGATTGCCTCATCAACTTCACAAACAAGTGGCATATGGGGAGCGTCAAAGCAGTTAGGCTTCGGGTAAGTACTGCCATGCACTCGCCTTTTGTTGATGCTTGCGAGCAACAGTTCCGGAGCGATCTTGCTGGGATTTTTGCGAAGTATTCCGAACCTCGTAGTCCATATATCCCAGTGATATCTTCTGTTACCGGCGATTACATGCACGGCGAAGATACCATCGACTATCTGTGGAAGAACATACGACGGCCGGTGCGATTCAGCAATGCGGTCATGAAGTTGGTCCAGGATTTTCCAGAGCCTAGCTGCATTGAGTTTTCACCACACCCAGTCCTCGGAGCTTATGTTAGGGAGATAGGACCCGAGCGTGTTTTTGCTCTTGTCTCTCGTCCCAAAGGAAGCGTCACTGAGGTTCATAGTTTCCTTGGAAACCTCGGAGAGATTACTAACTCGGGTATTAACTGTCTGAACTTCGCGAAGCTCAATGGAGAGCCAAAGGAACGGCTCGCATTGAAGGCACCGGCTTACCCGTTCCAGTATAAGATGAAACTACACTGGGCTGATCTAGTGCCCGGGTACTATCAAAGCCTTCTCCCGCCCCTGCGTCCCCTGAATGAACCTCTTCTGAAAATTAGTCCTGAATTACCGGGGACCTGGATGGGCAGCCATATCATTGACAAGAGTAATCTAGTTCCAGCGTCTGTTTACATGGAGGTGGGATTTGAGTTCCCTAACGTTGTTGAGATATACGATGTTCAGTTTAACTCTGCATTTTCTCTTGATGATGTCAACTTGAGCGTCTCAACACTCAAAGTCTCAAGGAAAGAGAACATCTACGAGATTTGTTCGTCATCACAACTAATCAAGTCCGCAGCTGGCGCTGTGGGTTTAACGGTCGACGAATTAGGCTGGGCCAGAGAGCCCGAAGCGTCCTTCGACAACCTACACAGCACCGGCAAGCTTTCATACAACCAGCCAGACATCCACGGACTGCCACACAACATTGACATTGATAATTTCATATCGAAGTGCACCGCAAGCTTGTCCGGAACCCGCTTCTACGAAGAAACAAGTGAGGTTCTGCAATTTGGCCCAGAATTCAAAAGGTTGGTAAGCGTGCATTGGGATACAAATAATCCATACGAATGCATAGCCTATATCCGAGGTATGGAGATGTTAGAAACAAACTTCCAGTTCCATCCCGTCGTGTCAGATGCGATGATTCAAGCAGCAGTCGCAGGATTCACTGCCATGACCGGTGGGATTTCACCCACGATTAAACTTCCACACTCTGTGAAGCGCGTTTTCAGGAATGATGGGTTGACTGAACCTCTTCTCTTGAAGTCCGCTACATGCCCTGTCTATTGTAGACTAGTAGAATGGGATTCGGATTACACTGTAGTGGATATCTTCTTACTTGCGGACAGTGGTAGCGGTAAGAAATCTCGAGCATTTGTGTTCCTTCAAAGATAACACTGTAACGCAATATTTAGTTCTCTATAGCATGTTGGGGTTCAGAAATGACGAAATTCGGAGAAAAGAGATAAAAGCTGTCAACGACCGATGCACGGTTATATGGCAGCCCATGGCCCTACCGATCATTCCCACAGCGAAGCCGGAAATTTCCAACGCACCTCCTGATTCTAAAGCTCTTGGACTCCTCGGATTTCTAGATAAACTTGCTGCAACGCATATAAGCAAGCTTCTTGACGACAGCTGCCTATCTGACCTGGACGTGTCACAAGTTGACAAAAGTTATTTGGACTGGTGTCAGGAGCACAGACAGAAAGAACAATTTCCACTTCCCCAGGAGGAAATAGAGCGGTTTCAGATTGAACATCCGCAACTACACGACTTTGCGCAGGTGGTCGCTGATAACCAGAAAAAAGTCATTCTTAGAAATAAACAGGGACTACGGTCCCTTCTGACGCAGGACCAGATGGGGGCTTTCTTTTCCTCAGCTCTGTTCTCGGAAAACTCCCGTGAAACTCTTGTGAAAGAAATATTAGGGCTTGTCAAGACAGCGCATAGGAACGGTAAACAAGTCGTTCGGATACTTGAACTAAATGCTGCTGCTGGGACACTGACGGAAGCGATGGGAAAAGCAATCTTAATGGACAATACTAAGGGTTGTCACATTGACTATTGTTGTACGGATAGTAACTTCAAATTTGCTTCGTCGGCCGCGTCCAATAGCGGGTACAGGCATATCTCGCCTCACTTCTTGGACGTCAGCGTTGAAATCAGGGAACAAGAAGTTCCTCCGGCGGATATAATTTTCGGCATTGATGTACTGGTCAGTAACTCGTCAATTGAGTTTACTACACAAAACCTAAAGAAACTCATGCTCCCCGGCGGATATATGGCGTTTCTAGAGCCCTGTGGTGTAAACGGAGCGACCGGTTCTACCTGGCGTAAGTGCGGAGCATGTGAGAATAAAACATCCCGCAAATTCTAACTGATGGCTAAACAGTTGGGTTCGCTAGTCCCTGGGACCATGCCCGGCTATATCCGCTGGACATAATTGACAATACTTCATGGCAGGGCTCACTTCTCTACCAGGGGCTTTCGGTCACAAAGCTTGTAAATCATGGGGATACAAAGCAGATCACGCCTCTCATTATTGTTGCCCAGAATATCCTATCTCAGCCAGATGCGCTGGTCGTAAGCCCTACTACCGAGCTTTCAAGCATGCCATCCCTGGAAAATGTCGACGAGTTAGGGACCCATCAGTATGCACCAGGCGCAGGTCCGCTCAGTGGTCAACACTGGTTCCACCACTTCAACTTTGCGAAGGTGATGGACCTTATTTCTTTCATCAATTCGCTAGACGCTATGTCCCCTCAAATGCTATGGCTGCACACCTCCATTACCAGTAACAATGGTGCATTAAATGGCATCGCTCGAACCTTGCGGCATGAGTACCCATTGTGGACAGTCATTGCTATAGAGTTTCTTGCCGACTGGGACACGGAGAAACAAAGGGACTTCATAGAACGCAAAATTGCTACGGTAGTTCTTCCAGAGCAAGAAATCCAGGTGGCAGCCGACGGGGCCATTAAAGTCAGCCGCCTCATTGCCGTTAACGATCTGAATACGAGTCAGCAGTGGAACGGAAAACCGGTCGCCTTCAATGCAGAGAAGGAAATCTGGTCTCACTACCTTGCACCCGTGGGAGTTGAAGATGTCGAGGTCAAGGTCCTCGCTATCAAGCTATCTTGCGGGAAGGCAAACCCTGTTGGGTTCGCAGGAATAGTGCAGCACCGTGGATTGAAGGCCGACATCCCAGTTGGTGCTCGCGTCGTTGGTCTTGCAAGAGCCAAGCTGCTATCAAACGTTTTTGTGTGCAATTATATGGAGGTTGCCAGAATTCCAGAAGGACACTCTATTGCGAGTGCAACCAATATTATATACCCAATATTCAAGTGTTTCTATACATTGGACCTCATGTCTCAGATGCATCAAATGTCCAATTCGAAAAGAGCAATAATCCACATTTCGAAAACGGAGGTGCTGTGGCCTTTGGTACTCTCCAGAATCTTGATCGGTCGGGGCTGGCAGATTCTCATAGCGCTTCATGATCTCGAGATATCTCCCGACGCTGTTGCCCCGAGCTTCTTGTGCAATGTGCACAATTCTCGCCAGTTCGTCAGAGATGTCACGTTATGGACTGGTGGCGTCGGTGCAGACTATATCTTTTCGGCAGAAGGTGGTGAACCAGGGTTCTTAGATGTTAACTTGAAGGTCTTGAACAAGTTCGGATGCCTTACAGTGGCAGTGGCGGACAATTGCGAAATACCGCGTGTTGCTGACTCCCAACGATTCATAAAGCTCGCTTCATCATTCAATATGGAGGGTTTTCCTTTTACTATTCCCGCTGCTGTCGACGAGTTTATGCATCTACTACCACCGAATATGGCCCGCTTCGGTGTGGTTTCTCTGCCCAAGTATCTAGGTGGTTGGTCAGCAGCCGATAGTGACGATATGGTACTTGAAATCAGCGACCTACGGGGAAATCCTTCGGTAATCAGACCCGAGTTCGTCCAGGGGGCGTCCTCATTCAACCCTCGTGCGGCGTACGTACTCATCGGCGGGGTGGGTGGGCTTGGGTTATCTCTGGCACAGTTCATCGTAAAGAATGGTGGACGGCGGGTGATTATAACTTCAAGGAACGGATTGAAAGGATTCCAAGGTGCATCTCATGAGCAACTGGATATAGTATTCATTAGTCACTAAGCGTGGCCGTAGGTCGCCTCATTCGTGAACGCTGGGTACTCGATAACCTCTGCAGGTTACCCGGAGTCCAGATCGACGTTTTTGCTGTGGACACAACTAACGTTGACGCGATGAAATCCATGTTCCGGTCAATCAATGTGCCTGTTGCGGGAGTGGTGTTCCTGGCAGTAAGCCTTGCTGACAGCCTTTGCGCCAATCTCACGGCGGAGATGTGGGACCATGTCTATAACGTTAAAGTGAACGGTGTGCAGGCACTACGACAAGCGATCGATTTCAAAGAACTCGATTGGGTGGTTTTATGCTCTTCCATGGCTACAGTGTTTGGTTCTCCGGGCCAAGTAAATTATACCGGAGCGCAAACTATCCTAGAAAGGATTGCCGAGAGTATCCCCAATTGCATAGCGGTTGCCCTGCCGCCTATACTCGATGGAGGTGAGATATCTGGCTCACACTGGGAGTCTGCCAGACGCCATTCCGCGCGTTGGATGACCGACCAGAAAATACTAGTAGTTGCTAACCAGGAACAGGCATTTTCGCACGAAGTATACAAAGCAGTGAAGAACGCAACGCCGCTCTGGAGAAATATATCCCGTTAGGATTGGAGGCTGAACAGGTCTGTGAGATCATTCTGGACGCCATTCGTGCTATCGGCAAACTAAGCCTCTATGTTCCGGCAATGGATTGGGATTTAGCGGCGCGGATTGCTCTTCCTGATCGGGATGAAATGATTCACCATCTTCGGACACATTCACGGACTGATGGCATTGCCGCGTCCCGATCTGGAATTTCAACCGTCGTCGATCTTGTCACCGTTACTTTGAGCATTGGGGTCGATGATCTGGATCTCAATATCCCATTGTCGAGCTATGGTCTAGACTCCCTCACATCGGCTAAGCTATCCACGCTCCTAAAGAATGAACATGGTCTTTCTGTTACCCAACTTCAGCTATTGTCCGGATACTGTACGACGGCACGTTTAGAAGAGATGTTACAAGAGGTGGAATTCGCTTCAAAAACCGGTCGTGAGGTTGAAAATGAAATCCCCACAACTAATGCTGCCTGGGGCATGTCCGAGGCCGATATGGGGAAAACAATTGTTCCCCTTAATTCTGCCTCAGCCGGTTCTCCGCTATTTATTTGCCACGGCGCCGGAGGTGGCATTCTTATATTGCAAAAGCTTGCTGAGGCACTGCCCTTTCCGGTCTTTGGCATCCAGGATACCTCAGCCGCCCCCATTGATGGTACGCTCCTAGACCTTGCCAAATTTTACCTAGAAAAGCTGCTGGAGACGCAGCCATCAGGGCCTTATCGCCTCGCCGGTTATTCTTTCAGTACTATCGTGGCCGCGTTGATGACGGATATGCTTCTCGAACGCAATTATGTTGTAGAATCGGTCGCCTTCATAGACGGTTCCCCCACTGCACTGTTGAGCGAACAATTTGCTATGCACCTTTGCCAAACCCTTCTTCAGGGTAGCTTCCAAGATATTATAATGACTTCCGTGGATGACTTTGTCAGCTCCGGTGCATTCGATGAATCTATGTCGCAACTGTTTCGTAATTATTTCGATGGACAGACCAGGGAAGGATGGGTTCATCGCTTCGTAACAGCTTTTCGATCACACGTGCATATGGCTTATCGAGCGGGATACGAAGCAAGGACGTCTAGGAAAGGATTCAAAGGAATCGACTTTGGAAACTGGGAGAGGGTGAAGGTGTTACTAGTAAAGGCAAAAAGGGGAACGGCAGCCGAAGAATGGGTTAAGGGGGATCTAGCTGGCAGTCTTTACTTGGATGAAGTCCAGAATCTCGAGGTGATCACGCTAGATACCACGCATGCTGGGATTTTGTGCCCCGAGTCAGGGTCCGCGGATGTCCTAGCAGGATTTTTTACATAAGCCTTATTAAATAGCCACTTTATCATACACACCTCAGTCCCCGAATCGACATAGTACCTAACCGATCAGAGCTTGCTTAGACCCAGTTTTTATATTTATAGCGTGCACATGGCTTCAAAGTATGGTTTTTTTTTAAAATATTTTTTTTTGTTGCCGTTGAATCTGGTAAACCTAAAAATCGACTCTCCGCTCTAGATCAATTTAGTTCAACTAAAGCGGGCTCTAAATCGTGCACGGACGTTTTGTAGTCTTTAGTGTCGCACGGACCATCCCTCAAATCTTATGTACTATTCTGTATCCTTTCTTTTTCTTTACCTCAGAACTTTTTCTCGACTTCGAAAGCATACAACATTACTGAAACCACACAATCTTATTAATACTCGTTCGTGGCCCTCGATGGGGAAGGGGCCCCGCGACTCATACGAAACCTTTAGTTGACTAAATTGGAAACCACACAACCTTTTTTTTTATAAGTAAGCTGCACCTTATTTACTACCGTTCGTTAATTATTATATACAATACAATATATAATCTGTCATATACTATCATATATCACTAACATAGAGTTGGAATTTTATCCAGAGATTTACGTTTTCCTCATTAGAGGCATTGGAGACAATCCTCCAGCAATTACCCGCTAGCAAAATGAAAACTGATCTTGTAGTTACATGCAAAAATTTCCCCTTCGAACTCCTTCTCGGAAGCAAAACACGCGAAGTTCTTAGTGTTCGATTCAAGTTACACAAGAATACTCCGAGTCGTCATATGCACAGTGCCAGTGCTGTATTCGGTATTGAGAAAAGGATATCAATAATATCGAAATTGTAGGTTTTGCTTTCAATATTGAATACCGAATACAGCACTGATGCACACGAAGCAATCTCTCGTGGTATTCAAAATCTGGTCGTATGAGAACTGGTGTCATCTATGTAGATGACGAGGTCCGTTCAAGTGGCTCTGCGATGTTGATTTGGGATCACGGGTGAAATGTCCTGACGAATCCTTCATGGGGCCAGGTCTACAAATCCCAACGATGGCCGGGAAGTCGCGGTGACTCAGCCGTACGTCAGCCTCCGGAGAATGCCCGGGCGTGGTTGGAATCGCCCTGCTGGTGCGATATGTCCCTGGTTCCACGACCGTTACCTTTATGAGGGCCCATCCTGAGGGTCTAAGAAGGTCACCGCGGTTTGCAGCACCTGCCATATGTACCCAGGTAGTCGTTGTCGAACTTAGTCAAGGAGGCGTTACAGCAACTGGCAATATCGTGATCCCATTTGAGAAGCTGCTGAACCGTCCACCTTCCTCCCCTTTGGACTCCCTCTCGCACCCCTTTTGTTGACCTCTTCGTACTACCTTATTCCCTGCATCCTTGCATGCTCTTTTCCATACCTTTCAGGCCTCATCCCTTTTTATTAGCTCTTGTAGCTGGCGGTTCGGCGGTTCAGGGTCTTGTTGGACAGAATCTGGTAAAGGATCATCAGTCACGTCTAAATATCTTGTTGTCGCTGCGATTAGAATTGAGATTTACCTAGAGCTCCAGGCTTTGGCAGTGAGGAGCCGCGCAGTGTGCCTAGCAATCAAGTAATTGGTACTTTGGGGATATTTGATTGATTAACTGACGTCAGCTCGTTAATTGATTTGCTTGATTGACCAGAGGGCCTTGATTGATTGTTGTTTGCCAATTAATTAGGGGACCCGGGCGCGGAGCGTTTTTTACAATGGAGCGCAAATTGAAGCCAAATATACTCTCTGGGATAGCAGAATATCGCGATTTCTTATTAGTGTGACGGTTACAATCAGAGGTCTGATATATCACCCCATAAACCTTATGCCCTGGCGGGCCTAGGTACATAAGGAAACGAAAAAACAGCAAGAACGATGCACGATTGGCGCCGGAGGTGAGTGCCTCCCAGAGATCACCGGGGTGCTCTGTAACCTGTGCCATATATAGGGCAGCACGATTCTTGTTGTTGTTGTTGTTGTTGTTGCATTGTTTAACGTCTTTAAGCGGCCGAAGGCCGCATAGGACGGAACGATTCTTGTTAACAAGCAAATCGACCTCAACATAAGATATCTGTTTTAACACTCTTCTTCAACATACGGCCATAGGGTGCAGAA
>NPHW01003091.1:0-18697 GCA_002240705.1 Elaphomyces granulatus
AATTATAGCACAAGCACTCCCCTTCACATAATTGGCGATATTGCTTCTTTTACATTTGTGGGTTGTGGTGTAGTTGTGGTTGGTAGAAGACGACTTTTTGATTTTTTTGAGGTGGTCGGTGGACGATTATATTATTCCGCCACCATACCTGTATAAGGGGCTTCGGGGGGCGTAGCAGTAGATATGGGGGGCGTAGCAACAAATAAGGACCTTCTTTTGAAAAGCCAAAAATAATCAAACGGGGTACGTCGGCCCGCGACCCGCCCGCGCCTTGCCCCTTTCGGTTTTGGCCCGCCCCTTCAAATTCAAAAGAAAGGTCTGAGCTCCTGAGATAAATATGTAGACGGTTAGTTTTTGGCGGGGCGGGGCCCAATCTCATTAAATCTACCTAGATTTCATGCAATAAGAGTGACTGGAAGTCACTAGGTAGTTGTATTAGATTGGGGGATCTCACTGCTCCCTCAGACGCCAAGCCACGTGTGACCGAAACGGAGCGGAAAGGAAGTCGGCCGGAAAGGGCAGGAGTTGTTCCGCCCCGAAGCCTTGGCGTAGGTCGACCATGCAGCCTCTTTTCAATCGACACGGGAGCAGCAAGGCATCGTTTCGGGTAAATACTATGTAGTCATATTTGAAGTAATCCCAGTAGGTAGGCTATCGTAGGCGGAGTCTCGGAAGTGGTACCCAAATCCGACATTATTGGGCCTATATACGAAAACGGGTATAACATCAATTCAAACCAATGCCGTAGTTTCTGTATCTAGGTTTTATGTCCATACTATGTAGTAGTTAATGCGATACTACGTATACTACTGCGAAACGGCGGCATCCCACTACATCTAGTCTGACTTCGGGACTAATACCATACCTCCGACTACTTTTCCTCGCTGCAGGGCAATCGATAATATGGACAGCGGGGTAGTTATGTAGAGGCTGATTCTGGTTCAGATCCTTCAGCTGAACGTTCAGAGACTGGTTCTGGTTCAGATCCTTCAGAACTTTCAGAGACTGATTCAAATGCAATTACATCGCCTGAAGTCAACCTTCGCCGAGCCACGCTTCCCACTATCCCTCCAGAGTACTCTTTCTCAAATGACACTATACGCTTCCGACATCCTTCATACCCCGACGAGGCCGAGCAGAATGTGCTGCTCACCCTCTTCGCATTTGATCATCCTAATGGAGGCCTACATTACGGGACTGCATTCCTTGCTTGCGCTTTGATTGCTGGAAATGCTTGGAACGGATTTTTCACAGAGATGGTGAATGGCGCCCAATGATTATGATGGGAAATGACCAACTGCTACGTGAGGAGAATTACTATTTCCATGTTCCATCTTCAGGGAAAGAGCCGTACCCCATCTACCCATCCTTTGAGCATTGGCATTTTCCTCATAACAATCTTCCTCCATCATGGTATTCCGGAGTTCAGTTGGCACCACAACCGAACAGCATATCAGCATCGAATCTCTCCCCAGCAATTATCAGCCGTGATAAATCCTGCCAGCTCACTGGCTATCACAATGGTCTTGAAGGCGCGCATCTTTGTCCTCGAAATGAGTACCTTTGGTTCCGACGGAACGGGGATGGCTAAATACAACCTCAACCGGCGATTAACGATGAAAGATTTCACGAACGACACTAGCAATGTCATTGTCTGCGTTTCGATGTATGCCTGCGGGTTTGTTCTAGTACGGAAAGATTCAAACTCCGACTGTTGATCTTGGTAAAATTTACCACAATATATACTATCGTTGACCTATCTAATGATATCTCGCCCCACTTCCTTAAGAACTGGTGAGGTTTGCGTGGGCTATATTCCCAATGCTTGGAATCTTTCTTTCTTTCGGTCTTCCAAGACGTTTGCGTCTTCGAGTAGAGACCGAGGATGGTGTTATAGAACAAATTGTTACAAAAGGTGATGACTGTCTCGCCTCCAGAAGCAGCCAGTTGCAAGACGTCTCGAAGAAGCGAAAACGGGCTGACCAGAAAGTAACAACGACGGCCTCGACAGTACAAACCTGAATTGCCTGGTTAGTGACAACAGAGTCCTACGGACTTTAGCGAATCATTGAAAATTCGCTGCAAATACTATGGTCTCATACGCTGCGATGATCCGGAAGTCTGCCGCATCAGAGCATTGGTAGCGAAAGAAGTGAAAAAGCAGCGTCCAACAGATCCTCGATTGCTCTGTTGCGACTACAATGCCGCCGACGTCGTGTTTGCATCCGGAAATCGGGGAGGGCGAGAATATAATCTATGCCTCCAGTGCTTGGAAGCTGAGCTACAAGACAAGTTCCCAAAGATCGATAATTGGGAGTCCCAGGCACTAAGTGAAGAAGATCTCTGGGGGACTCATGACCCTTGAATCTGCCCCTCTCCAACCCATGTTCCGGCCCTCTTCCTAACAATCTAACTCTTTACCTGTTATCGTCAATGTCTAAGCTCCCAAGAATTCATTCAGCAAGAAGTCTATCAACTACAACTTGGTCAGCCCTGTTTCTTGCCGAAGAAGGGCGGACTTGCTTGGAAGCGGGCTGGGTTTCCCAGCATGCTATTCATGTCACTAGGTGTATGTTGGCGGCTGCTTCACGAATCGTCAGCTAACAGTAAAGCAGATCAGATCCGGCAGGCCGGATCCAGCTGCTCTCGATTGGCAATCCTAGGATTGTCCTGTGGCATGCATTTGGGGTCTGGCATCATCCATTTTCCATCCCCTGAAGACTATCCCATTATGTTTGACCGCAACCCAGCCTTAGGCGTTTCTCCTAGTTATGTGAGAGCACTGTCACAAATTGCTGCTAATCTCAAGACATGCCATTCATGTGGGTCGAAAGGGGATGAGTCAAGTGTGCACATCTGATTATTAGTCTAATAATTTCACATGGAATCATCCTAGGTATTCTCTTTTCCTTCAGTCAGACAGGTCTTTCCTTAAGTATCTAATTTCAGTCGCTTCCAATCATTATTAATTCTTAAGGGGGGGTGTATTGCTAAGCTAGGGTAGGTAGCGTTTCAGGTGACACGTTACTACCTACCTTGTATAAGACCTCAAGCTAAGAACTTGGAGTTCAAGTTACTGTAGTACTACTCAACTAATAAGTCAACTTGATGTTGGTGATTACCGGAAGCATTAGAAAGGGGGTTTGAAATTTCATAAAAATCGAATGTCATTTCCTCTTCCCTCCGATACTCTTTGTCTATAGCTCGTATATACTGGCACTTACCAGCTCTTCTTTTCTTCTATGTAGCACCATAACGGCGCAGCAGAGACTCGACTTTCCAATAATACTGCCAGCGATCATTACTATATCTACCACAGTGGTTTATAACGTTTTGAAGGTTGCTGAGACCACTGTTGTCGACAGGGTTAGGGTCTATATCTGGATGGGTGAGAAGTAAGCTCACAATATCCAACTTGCCATGATCACGCTGGTCAGCTCTAGGTTTGAAGAACCTGCCAGTGAAGTCATACCAGGCATAGGTCAATGGGGTGGCGCGGCTATTGTCCCTAGCATTGGGGTCAATATCCTTTCTCTTGAGCAGCAGATCTACCGCTAAGAGGTTACCGTAAATGCATGCCCTGTGGAGCGCAGTCAGTCCTTGTATAGTGTTGTCTCGATGATTCAGGTCGATATTATATTCTCGGCCCAGAAGGAGCTTTATAACTTCCAATCTGCCCTGGGTAACATCATAGCTAGCGATAGCCTTGTCGAGAGCAGTAAACCCTTTGTAATCCTGTCGGTTAAGATCAATGCCCTCCCTGTCCAAGTAGAGCTTTACAATGTCCGGGTCCCCTATTTCACAGGCGCGCATCAATCCCGTTTCACAGTAATTTGAACCCACCACGAGATTGGGGTCCCGGTCAGCTTTAGGATGATCCAGAAGCGACTTTACAATACTAGTACATCCTAGAAACAATGAAAGATATACTACATGATCCCCACTGAAGCTCCTAATGTTGGGGTCCAAGTCATTCCTCGCAAGAAGAGACTCCATCACCGGCACCAATCGACATTCAGCAGCTTGCATGAGTGGAGTGTCCCCATCGCTATTGCAGCGGTTGATACCAATGCTATCTTTGGCGAGAAGTAGTTTGATGATAGATGTATCTCCACGCTGACAGGCCAAGTGCAGTGACGAGTTACCAGATGATGGATCGATGATATTTGCAGTTATGTCCATGCCATTGACTTCCAAAAGTAGTTTAACCAGGTGCATATTTCTATCACCCACGGCAATATTAAGTGCATGACGATAACATTCTGGAAGCGGAGATCCTAAATGTTGTTGTTGTCGACCATGGCCAGCAGCGATCGCCCATTGAACTGTAGCTTCCACTCCTTTCAGTGCACCCCAACGCAATGACCGACCCTGCTGATCAGACTTTTTGGTCATATCCCGACGATAAAGATAAAGATTTAGAAAGTCATAAACTTGGCGGTTGGTACGTATTCAGTCCTGCATCATCAAGGTGATATGCAATGTCCTGAAGAAGTTCCCTCGGCAAGTGGGACAAAGACATGGCTGTGAAAATTCAATTCTTGGAAATTTGGTTAGTATATTGTGATTATAGCTTTGTGCTTGCAATGTTGTCAACAGATTTTTTTTTGGTGGTCTTCTTATCTTCATATTTATACCTTGGCCACTTACAAGCTTATTAAGCCTTGTGATATTAAATTCTCTTTTTTCCTCTTTCTTTGAGGGGATTGATAACTTCTTTGAACTTTCTTTGTTGGTATTGTTATTATACATGCAATTTGCCTTTGACAAATTAACACTGGCATAAAGAGTTATTGTTAATCAATGTTAGATGCATTGTTGCTGGCCTATTCATCATATTCGCTGTAGCTTCCTTCCATTATTGTCTTTCCAACGAACGGCTTTTCTATCCTTACTACCTAGAATATTCTAATGACCAAGAGTGGAATTAGATTGGTACATACTACTATGTATGCAGCTTGATGTTGTGATCACAAGATCGATTGGTGTCTCATCATCGATCTTTACATTGTACAGGTGTATTACTACTGGTATTTCCTTATGATAGTGTACCTCTAGGTTTAAATCACCTCGCCCTAGGCCTAGCAATGGACACTGAACAATATATTAATAATACCTAGGAGTACCTATGTAGGGCCGATCCTTGTGGGTGTCGGGGCTGTCTGGCACAGGTATACTCTCCATGTTCAGGCAGAAATTGACAGAGATCATACTAGTATAAGACCTCGGTCCTCAAGTTAAGAACTTGGAGTTCAAGCTACTGTAGTATTACTCAACTAATAAATAAGTCAACTTGATGTTGGTGATTACGGGAAACATTAGGAATGGGGGTTTGAAATTTTATAATCGTGCTAGTATGTAGTTTTAAAAATCGAATGTTGTTTCCTCTTTCCTCCGAGTCTATGTACTCTTTATATAGCTACTGGGACTTGCCAGCTCTTCGTCACTTTTTTTTTTTTCCACCTACATGTAGAGGCTATGTAGCACCATAACGGCGGAACAGAGACTCGACATTCTTGTAATACTGATCATTATATCTACCAGGGTGGTTTATAACGTTTTGAAGGCTGCGACCACTGTTGTCGACAGGGTTAGGATCTATATCTGGATGGGTGAGAAGTAAGCTCACAATATCCAACTTGTCACGGTCACACTGGTCAGCGCTAGGTTTGAAGGACCTGCCAGTGAAGTCACAACAGGCATAGGTCAATGGGGTGGCGTGGCTATTGTCCCTAGCATTGGGGTCAATATCCTTTCTCTTGAGCAGCAGATCTACCGCTAAGAGGTTACCGTAAATGCATGCCCTGTGGAGCGCAGTCCGTCCTTTTGTAGTGTTGTCTCGATGATTCAGGTCGATATTATCTCGGCCCAGAAGGAGCTTTATAACTTCCAATCTGCCCTGGGTAACGTCATAGCTAGCGATAGCCTTGTCGAGAGCGGTAAACCCTCTGCTATCCCGTTGGTTAAGATCAATACCCTCCCTGTTCAAGTAGAGCTTTACAATGTCTGGGTTCCCTATTTCACAGGCGCGCATTAATCCTGTTTCACAGAAAATTGAACCCACCACGAGATTGGGGTCCCGGTCAGTTTTAGGATGATCCAGAAGCGACTTTACAATAGTACATCCTAGAGACAATGAAGGATATACTACATGACCCCCATAGCTGTCCCTAATGTTGGGGTCCAAGTCATTCCTCGCAAGAAGAGACTCCATCGCCGGCACTGATCGACATTTAGCAGCTTGCATGAGTGGGGTGTCCCCATCGCTATTGCAGAGATTGATATCAATGCTATCTTTAGCGAGAAGTAGTTTGACGATAGATGTCTCTCCACGCTGACAGGCCAAGTGCAGTGGGTTATCAAATGATGGATCGATGATATTTGCAGCTACGTCCATGCCATTGATTTCCAAAAGTAGTTTAACCAGGTGCATATTTCTATCACTCACAGCGATATCAAGTGCATGACGATAACATTCTGGAAGCGGAGATCCTAAATGTTGTTGCTGTCGACCAGCAGTGATCGCCCATTGAACTGTAGCTTCCACTCTGTTCCATGCACCCCAGCACAATGACAAACCCTGCTGATCAGACTTGTTGGTCATATCCCGACGATAAAGATAAAGATTCAGAAAGCCGTAAACTTGGCGGTTGGTACGACAAAATGTATTCAGTCCTGCATTATCAAGGTGATATGCAATGTGCTGAAGAAGTTCCCTCGGCAAGTGGGACAAAGACATGGCTGTGAAATTTTGATTCTTGTAAATTTTGTTGCAACGATAGTATGATAAGAGATGAGATGGATTATGATTATAGCTTTGTGTTGTCAACAGGTTTTTTTGGTGGTCTTCTTATCTTCATATTTATACTTACAAGACAAGCTTGTTAAGTGTTGTGATATTAAATTCTCTTTTTTCCTCTTTCTTTGTTGGTATTATTATTATACATGCAATTTGCCTTTGACAAATTAACATAAAAAGTTATTGTCAATCAATATTAGATGCATTGTTTGCTGGCCTATTCATATTTGCTGTAGCTTCCTTCCATCATTGTCTTCCCAACGAACGGCTTTTCTACCTAGAATAATGGCACATGGGTCTTACACTGAACATGCCTTTTGTACATACAGAAGTTGCCACTGTGATCAGTACCAAGAGTTGAAGAGCTGGATTACATTGGTACATATGCAACTTGATGTTGTGATCACAAGATGGATAGATGTCTGATGAAGTGCAGTGTCTCATCGTCGATTTTTACATTCCTTATGATACCTCTAGGTCCAAATACATAAAAATTACAAAAATTACAACAGGTATTATCCCAGCAAGCTCAGACTATAGAGGGTCACGTGTGGCGCTAAGACTAGCGCCGGTGTAACGTCTGAGCTGAGGTGAAGTAGGTACAAAGTATGAAATCATTTGTTTAGGGAAGGTAAACAATCGATACTGCAATATCAATAAGTATCGAACTTTGTCGATTCATATTGTTTTGTCGTTTACCACACTGGCCCTGGACACTGCACACAATATAGTAAAAATTCATGCTATGTAGTAGTCTACTAGTAGTAATTGCCCCTTAATTACCTAGCATCTTGAAACGGCGGGGCTGACACTATATATATACTCTCCATGTTCAAGCGAAAATTGACAGAGATCATACTATGTATGTACTAGTACTATCATTTATAGTATCATATATACATAGGTAGCAAGAGGGGTCAAAATTAATAGCGCTTTGATTAATTACTGCACCTACACACATGTGCACCATTTCCTCATTACCTAAAAGGGGACTTCTTCATGTCCATACTATGATACATATAGTACATACTGCAAAACGGCGGCATCCCACCTCTACTAGCCGATGGAGCATGCTCTCGTGGAGGAATCCTATCATAAGTGACGATTTATTTAAGATTGACCTCTAGCCCTAATTAACTATCCGATACGGTCAATGGTCACACGACACTGATTTTTCTGTCATATGCATGGATAGACTCCCGCGTTCTGCAGACCATATTCTACTTATTCCATCGATCTGAATCCTGATTTGTTAGGACCTATGCTACTATTATATATTCCTCGGTCTACCTAATATAAATACTGCATATACCTACTTTTCAGGAACCTGAACCCTTCCTTCATCGGTCGTGCATACCTATGATATATCATGAACGAGTGGATCTCGTAGGGGTATATAGTAGGTACTTATGACATATGATATGATAATAATAGATTCTACATATGTCCAACCCCAAGGGCCAAGAGCAGTTAAAACCATTGCCAATGGTTTTTGTTACCTTTCCTCTTCTCAAGTACTACTATAGATACACTACTATGTCTTGCTTCGTTCGATCACTGATCAGGTTACCATTTATATCTTTTTGATGGATACTGTAATACAATTCCAATGACATCTTCAACCCTGTAACATGTTACATACCTAGGTACCTAGGTACCTAAACGCTTGGTATAGATTTAAGCCCTAAACAAGGGAAAAAAGATGTTGAATTCGCTTAGGTACTTTTAGGTAGTAGGTACTCTTGTAATTTCTCTTTTTCAGGTTCTTTTCCTTTCTTTTCTTTCCTTTTTTTTGAACGGGTTACGTACATGTACCTATATAATCTGTGTCTAATAATAAGCAATGATGTACTACTGAAAGTCTGTACGAAAATATTGTATCATTGTGGTATTCGTAATCCTAGATATAGCTCCTAGGGAAAAGATAAAAGGTTTAATATTTAAAATTAAATAAAAAGCAAAATCAAACAGAAGGATCTCTATGATTCTGCTGATACAGGTCCGTCAAACACATCAAATTCATCTTGATATTCATTCGCATTATGCCTGGTGTACGAATGTCCCCTTCTCGGGGTCACCCTCTTCGGCTGCGGCTTTCATGCCTTCAGGGCCTGCGACCTGCAGCAAGTCCGAGTCATGTGCTGCATCGAAGTGGTTGCCGAGACGCTCAGGACCCAGAAATGTGATCACAATGAGATAAGCATAGACACAGGCCATGAGAATGCAGATCACCTTGCCATAGTTGTACCGATGAGGAACGCTCTTGGTCGGGGGAAGCGGGAACTCCTCTCCAATTTTGGATTCAATGGTCGAACTGGCGGACGAAACAAGGTTACCAAGCTGGTATGCTGTTCCCACCACAAATGTGCGGATCGAGCCGGGGGACAGCTCCATTAGATGGATGGGGACGACACCCCATGCGCCTTGGACGCAGAATTGCTGAAAGAAAGCGGCGGCCATAACTGCCTCGGTGGTAACGTAGGAATATGGGTACAGCAGCGCGCCTCCGACGAAACAGATGACGATGATGGAGAATCGTCGGCCAAAGATCTGGCTGGCCCATCCGCAGAGAGAGCCGCCCGCGATGGCACCCAAGTTGGCGACAACCTGCGTGACCGTGACAGCATTGCTCGAGAAGCCGAACTGGTTGGTGAGCAGCGTGGGATAGAGATCTTGAGAACCATGAGACTATCGAAACCTGATGTTAGCATCTGCTTTCTGAGAAACACTCCGATTCCTATTGCCTTCATCTTTCCCTTTCTTTTCTTATCTTTTCTTTTGTCCTCCCCTGTTTCTAGAACCACTCACCAAAAAGTTAAACCCCGTCATCAGCAGGACCAGATAGACGAGGAGCAGCCAATGGCGTTTGATAGCCACCTTTCCTTCCGTGAGAAATGTGGCACCGATTCCACCGGCAATGCCCTTACGAACCCGCTCGCGGCCCCGAAACGCCTCTGTTTCGGGCAGGCAAAGACGGAAGATGATGAACAGCACGGGCGGGCAGGCTCCGAACCAGAAGAGTGGCCGCCAACCGTGCTCTGTGGTGTCGACAAGACCCCGCGCGAATGCGGTCACGAGCAGATAACCAAACGCATATCCCTGCTGCAGCAAGCCCGAGATGATCCCCCTAGCTTCTGGGGGGCAATCCTCCAGCGCGGTGGCAGCGATGTTGCCGTACAAACCGCCCATCGCAATGCCGAATAAGGCGCGGCACGCCAGAAACTGCTTGTACGTCGAACAAAAACCGGTTCCCAGTTCGAGGATAATGAACAGGACGTTGTTCAGGACGAACGGCCATTTTCGACCCCATCGATCGGACGCGATACCGAACGTAATGGCGCCGACGGATCGAAGCATCAGCACGAGGGTAATTCCCCAGGTGATGTCAGACGCCTCCTTGCCGAAGTATTTTGCTAAGGGTGTAACCGAGATTGAGACGGAGAAAAAGTCAAACGAATCCCAGGTCCAACCCAGAAACGCAATCTAGAAGGCATCGTCAGACCAGGGTCCTTCCTAGTTTATTTCAACCCCATCCCCCCACTTTCTCTTCTCCCTCTCCTTTTTTTTCTTCTTCTTTCTCTGTGCTTGAGAGTTTCTACACCGAAATGAGGCTACCGAGTGAAATAGAAAGCACTTACCAGGAAGAACATCCATTGCTGACGGTTCAGTAGCGTCAATGCCTTGATTGGGTTAGGAGCTGGGTTCATGGGAGGCCGTAAAGTCGAGAGGCGGGTGGATAGATATTGATAAGCGGTCATCGACCCATCCCCGTCCTCGTCCGTAGGCTCATACTGCATCGTGTGCGGTTTCCCAAGATCTAGAGGATCGGCCATCTTGCAGGAGCAGAAAACCACGCGAGATCGATCAGCCTAGTCACCCTCACTCTCGTCACGGTCCAGGTACTGGTAAAGCTATGGAGAAAACCGGTAGGTGATTAGTGTGGAAAGGAAAGAAGAGAGCAAGTTTCAGACGACCGAGCAGCAGACGGGGTTGGACGAAACCCTGCGCTCGACTACGGAACTGGACGGTAGAAAACAAAATCGGGAGGGAGGAGGGGTATATAAGCAGAACCAAGACCAAAAGCTTCAGAATGGGGGCGGAAGTATTGAAATGAGGAGGGAGGATACCCCGTTTTTGGATCAGTGCAGCTCAACAGCTTAATAACAGTCTACTCACAGACAGGGTTTGGTGTTTACTTTTTTTTTTTTTTTTCCATGCAAGCTGAGAAGTGCTGAATGTGTGGAGTCGAGATCTCATACTAAGAAAGCACCACTTTTGGAAATGGTATTATTGGCTAACCTTTCCCCAGGCTGGAGACTCCGGGTTTGTGGATATCGGGAAGAAAAGATGGAAGAAAGATGGAAGCCCGATAGTACACACTAGTTTAATACCAACTTAGTTAGTTGAACTGGGGCCGGTCATGATTAGATGAAAGCATGTCGGTCACGCGTCGACCGACTCAGACAAGAAATTAACCTCAGTACTAAATATGGACTATTCCGATAAAGTCATCATCCTCCACAGAGAGTATTAGTGACCTCTTATTGTTACTTATTGTTAACAGGTTAATTTATAGCATTGTAAATGGGTTGCGGGCAGGGAAGAGTCAGGACGCTATGTACATAGAACGGGAATTGGCTGCAACACCTGCGGATCCTTAGACCTGAACCCGGCGCAGGTGGATACGAGACATGACGAGCATTCCTCAGCATTGACCAAAAGTCTAATTGATAACGTACACGATCACCGGCAACCCTAAGTTATTATTAATAATTAACTAACTGTGCCTTTATCATGAGTGTTGATCAACAACGGAGGTCGCGACAAGCCTTTTGCGAGACCTTGGATCGTGGTGAAGCTTGAGTGACGCCTCCCAGCCACCTGGATGGATGGAACCTTGCTTAAACTAAGACAAGCCATTAATAGATAGTATTCTAGCCCTAGGTGGGATTAGTCTAGTTTGCACCATGGCGCCACGCGGGGAGGCGCTAACTTTAAGTTAAAGCCGGACATAACTAATTGTAAATGCATTCAAGACGAGCCCCACCAAGAGCAGACCTCGCCTCCGCGTCTGCGGCGTCATACTTATCCATACATATTATTCTATGGGGAATAGATTTCGAAAATCGATGAGCCCCTAGTAGTTATGTATAGTCTAAATATATCAGCGCCAATGGCACTGATCTCGCGCGATTCAACTTCCACCAGCTGCAGGCTCTTCTCGATCGCTCCCCATGGAAAGTCGTCATATTGTTTCGTCATCTTTCCCCAGATCCCCGAATTCCGCCCCGCATCTTTCAACAGAGGGGGAAGATGAGGGTCCGGAGTTGCCAGCGTCTGGAGACTGGAGGAATGGGGTAATGGTAGTGTATCACGGTACAGTAGTGTGATCGGATCTTTAGGCGACCAAGTGGATAGTTCATCCCATCACAAGCTTGTTTGAGGATATGATACTATCCAGTCACCAGTGTCAGTTCAAAAAGGCACATTATATCATAGCGTCATGCCTTAGGTATTGTTCTTTTAAACCGACACACCGCAAGTCCACTCCATCAAAACCAGTAGAATGGAATGGCTGCACCTGTTACTGGATTAAGTTGAGGGTCCTGCGCCGTCGGTTAGACCTGCAGCCCTGCTAAAATAAATACCCGGTGAGTCGGTGACTAGAAAACAGTGCCTGCAAGACTTATATACATGATCCTAAGCGCCGTACACTAGACGATTTTGCAAGGGGTGAAGCGATGACTATGACGGTCTACACTCCGGGATTCCCCGGAAATCCACGTACTGTGTGCTCTTCCCGGAGAGGCAAAAGACATTCAAGTTTATTTATTGCTGATGAGAGGGAGAGGGAGGGATGCACTCATCATCGATACATGTTAAGTTATTAACGCTGATAGCCGACTTGTATGCACATGCATATACATTATGTCTAGTACGCTTCCCATAGGAAATAACCATGACTGATCAGTGATGACGAGGTGGCTGTCAGCCGCCGATCTTTCCTCCCGACTGGCTGCAGCGCCGACTCGGGAGCTCGAGACTGGCCGATTGGCGGCACGGAGCTGGATCCGAACTTGGTGCACACAGCCGTGTTCTGTAGTATTAGAGGCACATTTAATATTATGTAATCATGATGTTCCAAAGAAAAACTAGAATAATAATAATATAATAAAGTTCTAATAAATATCGCTGTACAGATTCGTACTGCTCTATGATAGCGGCCTTCTAACTAGGTAGTACGTCACTCACACCCACTACCACATGACCATGTCTCACCGTCTAGTAGACAAACCGATTTTAACCAAAAAAAATATTTAGAGCTTCATTAAAGAGGAAACTGACGGAAATGAGCAGGATGATATACTAATAATTGGATGCTAAAACCTGTAACACGCACTACTATTAGTTAGAATATCGATCGAGAATCGATGTTAAAAATAAATCGCGCGGTCTGAGTGGTAGAACGGTCTATAAGGATTAAGAGGGTCTCTGTCTCTGCACGGAAACATTTTAGGGATCTAGAGGGAAAAGGCCAATTCTGCGGCAGGTTTACTTCTCATAGGCAATTTAGTATAACTATCACATATGAGGCCGCGGGGCTACATATGTTACATATGATATGATAGAAAGAAATTGAGGCACTGATCAACTCCTCATCAGTCAGCCTCAAGCCACCAGGTCCGGGGAAGGTCAAAAAGTCTATCTAGCGCCGTCTAGAAGCAAGGAATTGTATCCCCAACTTAGCGTCGAGCAGGATTCTCGAAACATCCATGCGAAAGTTTACTTCAAGGACCCACCGAACCCACCGTTTAAAACACAATAATACACTTGTTGTTGAATCCCATTATTTGTTTATTATTATTAGTAGTAATAGCAGTAAATTTTAGTAGTTATTAGTTAGTATGTACTATAGTTCATATACATGCAGACATATGAGTACGAAGTTTAGAAATTTTAAGAAGCCACATGATATTGATCAATGATATCATTAGGCGACGGTAGTGTAGTAAGTTTGAAGTGAGCTGCGCGATTTTCTATGATGGTGATATGTAGTCGTCTAGTAATTTCATTAACTTCTCTTAAAAGTATTATTGCTTTTCCTGCATAAAGCACTACTACCATATTCAAAATACTTCTTTACTTTTGTTGCTAGAAATTATAACAGCAGCAGTAAGTAATAGTTGTCGGATGCCCCTGTCCATGAGCGCGGCCATAAGCATGCGCACGACTACCTTAACCATTCTCATGTACTACTAGTACCAACTTTATCAACGAACCTGCTTATCTAGCGACCTCGAGCCTGACTTAACCCGATAGTACTACCGGGGTCCGGGGTAGGCTTGAGGTGAAGGATTCCGATATTGTCCGGGAAATCCTTGGATGAGGAGGAAATGAAAGAGAACGGAAAGAAGGAACCCTCAGGGCGGGGATTTGCAGTGTAGATATTGGGAAATCTTTTCCTGAGGGGAGGGATGTTGATGCATCATGCAGTGATTATTGTATGTTAGAGGACAGAACCTCTATATAAAATACATTGTATTTAGTATTTGATAATAGAGAGCACTTCAAACTGTAAAGTCGAGATCTAGCCGGATAAATTTCATTTCTACTTTCTTTATATAAGTATCTATGATGATACCTTTTATTTTTCTACTTAACGCAGTTAAATGGCCAGCAGCATAAAGATCGAATGTCTTAACTATGCATTTTAGCTTGGAGACTGAAGCTATGCGTATGCCCAATGCCAGCCCAACAAAATCAGGCCACTGGGAGAGGATGGAAACAACGACGAAAAAAAGGGGGTTCTATGTAGAGCAATCTTATTCCAGCTTGTTATTCGTGAGGGTCTCCAACATTTACTGTAGGTGGATATATGGCCTCAACACTCAGGCCAACATCCCAATACGCTGACTCACTGACTCAAACAATCGTGATTCCTTTCATGGTATGTATACTAGAGGACGAGGGTTCGGTCGTAGTGGACGCAGCCGTGGATACCGAAACTAGTACAGTACAATCAGGATAGAGGCTCTAATCTCTAAGAAACAATTCACATTCACGTTCAAATTCCCGAAAGTGTTCTCTTTGCAATGAAAATGGTCATACATACCGCCGTTCAACATATGCCCTGATGCTCTCAAGCCTTTAGAGATAATGTATGCAAGCAAAGAAAAAAAAACGTCAAATCAGTCTTATACTGTATACAGGCGCAGTCACTAATGACAAAGACGACGATGCCAACTATTATAGACTGTGGACATACCTATAGCTAGTAATATGGCGGCAGGCGAAAACCTTTCTGATTCTGGCTGGATCTTCAGCACAGGGTCCTGTTCCTGTCACACATTCGTAAAACCAAAACACTTCTTTATGGATTACAAATCTCTTGACAATCCTACATATGTCTTATGTTGCTGCCGCTGGAGATTCCTTGACTGCCATTAGTATTGGCACAATCAAATTTCGAACTGAAGTCGCTGAAGTCATTGTCAAAAACGCTCTTTATGCCCCAAACGCTCGCTCATACAAGCATTTTATCGGTCTATACCTAGTAGGCTACGTCAGTCTATACTGCGAAGTGGTCCAGGTAAGAAATAAGAATTGCAACAGTCCCTAACTCCCTGCACGAACTCAACCATCATCTCAAATGTCTCGTCAGGCACATCCTCGAGATCCTCTTGGCAAATTTCAATGTCGTGACTTGTGAACTTAAATGAGATCAACTCCGATCATGCGAGGATGCATGTCCAGGCTTCTTTTTGGCCACATTATTGGAAGACCCATTTTAGCAATCGAGACTTGGATTTGGACTCTGGAGATAAACGTTGAAGATAGAAATAATGTTACTTTGCTACTATGAGAGTAACACTGTTGCCATTATTGGTTACGACGATTTTCGGTGCTTTGTGTTGGGACTAGACGTCGACCAAAGCAAGCCATATATATATCCAGTGTCCACTCTTGGGGGCTGCCAGATTGCGAGCTTATTACTGTACCTATGATACGGGGGAAACCCAAGCTGAGGTCAGCTTATATTTATCTCACCAAAGGACAATTATAGATTGATGAATGTCCATTACATATTATTAATAGCTACATTCACCAAACATAAATACCCCCTCTCTCTGCAGCCAGAAAATGAAGCCAGAAGACAACAGCGAGACTCAAGTTTACAATCTCTTCATACTATTTGTTCTATAGAATCCTTAGACTCTTCCTCAGGGCTCAATGCCCCTCATTGCTCATAGCCTTCAATTCAACAGCCTATAGGTTATGAGCCCGTCCGCACCTAAGGTCTTGAAAAGACTATGAGCTGCTAGAGGCATAGAGTACAGGGGAAGAGATTAAGGATTCTGTATAGAACAAATAGTATGAAGAGATTGTAAACTTGAGTCTCGCTGTTGTCTTCTGGTGTCAATCGCGTTCTACAAGGCTATCAACCAATAGGAAATTGAACGACGGCAGGATAAGGCCCTCGTATACGTACTATGATATATTATTCAGCTGTATAATATTGGAAAATTGGAATGCCTTTAGAAACCCATTATTGCCGCGGCCGAATGTGGCCTCGACAGTCACAGCCTCACAGCATGTACACTGAATGTCTAGTTACCCCCGCATGGCGCCAACAGCTTTTTTTCAACATTCTTAATATTATAATTAGATGACAGAAAGTGTGTTTTTTATGCGGGTCGTCGGTGGCTACGGTGTGAAGACAGGAAAGAGATGGTGTAACAATAAATGTATTGCTGGCACAGCTGCCGCTTGAGTGATGCGGGGACCTTCGTTTCTTACCGGGAAACTATCACACCTAAGTCCCGAAAATGGCGGGAGAGCAATTCCTTGCCATACCCCTTGATAATGCCTTTGGCCAGTTCCTCTCGGGTGATTTCTTTTAGGCGAGGAATCCTTTGCTCGGCCCGCCCAGGATTCTCACGACGGTGGAGGTTGAGACCTCGCCGCAACTTCCCCAAGGATCTCAAGTTAATGTCGAATCCTTCGTCCTGAAGGAAGCGAAGCATTTCCTTGTCCTCCAATCCATGTTCGAAAAAGAGGGTTGTCGCACGGTCACAGAGTGCTGAATGTGTGTTCGAAGGTGCCCGGTTTCGTTTCCGAACCTGCCATTCTTGCATGCGGGACTTGATTGTTCGCTCCGCAACAGATATCCCATGTCTTGCCCGAATGTGGGCTGCGATGTTTTGGGAGGACATGCCATCTCGGAAGAGTTGGATTATTTCGTCTTTGTAGGGCTCTTGGCCTACATTGTCGGCCACACGCCTACGTTGTCGGCGGCATCGATTCAGGGCGCTGGTGAAGCTGGGCCAGGAGGTAGGGTAGGAGAAGAGAAGGCCTTGGAGAGCGACATTGAGGTCGAAGATAGCCCGGCGGCTAAAAAAAATAGGCCTTGTGGGGCACAAGCGACCCTGAGGTTGAAGATAGCCGGGAGGCTAAGAAAAGCAGAGCCTGGCGGCCGAGAAGTAGACAATAGCCCGGCGACTAGAAAAATAGGCCTTGTGACCAAAGGTGACCTTGAGATCAATAACCCGAGGGCTAAAAAGTAGAGCTTGGTGGCTGAGGAATGGATATTGATAGAGTAACTAGAGGCAGAGGTGGAGCCCGTCCGGTAAGAAAACGTTTATTAAGACTGAAGCGATGGGCTAAGCTCGTGTTGAAGTAAAGCTTGAAGGCGTCTGACGACCATCTACCCAAACGCTGGATATCGGTATCAAGGATCCCGTTATCGGACGCATGTTGGGCGGCCCCCCGACGGAAGCTGTGGCCAGAATAACGAGATGGATGAGGGTCGTAAGGCAGTGTTGACAAAAAATTTGTAATCAAAGGCTCCCGAGCTTGAACGGAAAAGGGGAGCTGTATTAGAAATAGTCTGCGAAGCGCTGACACAGGGCAAATCTGAGTATGGGTAGCGGCGAGAATAATCTCGACTCTTTATGATCGGTGTGGTTTTGCCTCGTTTTAGATACAGAATGGCGTATTCATAGCATTCGTCGAAAGTGACGTCGGAGCGGGTGAGCTTAGTGTTGATGAAATCATGGCTTCCAGGTTGGTCCTTCAGGGAATAGGTAAATTCACCTGAGCGTAGGAAACCGGCCCAGGCCACTTTGCATGCTGTGGTCATTGATGGAGTCGGAGCAAGTCTCGACTATCTTTGTCAAAGACAGGTGAGAGATAGGTCCGGCCTTTCGGGTGTTGGAATCCGGCTGCAGAAGGGGATTCAAAGGGGGTTGAGTGCATATTGTCTGTCCACGTAGACCGAGCGGAGAGCCGAGAGCATTCCTATGGTCTTAGACCTTGGAATTTCATAGGCCTGCCAGTGTGGCCCATTTGGCTAACGATCGGCTCGACACGGGCCAGGCTTGGAGTTCAACTTGGGTACAGAGAAATTCGTAGGACTTGACAGCGGAGTTATAACCGGGGCGAGTATCCGCTGATAGCCCATTCTAGAGGAAGTTGAGGGCAACATGTGACATCTTGACATCTTGAGGGTAGACCAGGCCTGGAATGCGCTTGAGGAGTTGGATTAGAGAAGTTCTGCCAATGAGGACACTTGTTAGTGATTGCAACAGTATACGTTGTGAGGGGATAACCGATCGGAGGGGACAACCGATCGGGATGTAACTAACTAGAGTACCTACTGGATATCTCCGTAACACGTCATCAATATCTACTATTTCCACTATAATAGAGACGTGGAAATGGTGGTTGTTGATGAGGCCTCGATGGCGCGATCGGTTGTCCCCTCACAACGTATATCAAAACGTGAAAAAGCTACTGCAAATTTATTAAAGGAGTCGTGAGTCAAATGGCCCGGTGCCACGTATATAGAAACCAATGTCCGAGGAGGTCGAACCGCAGTAGAGAGGTTTAGCCGCCATG